>VJMH01007452.1:21860-79498 GCA_009835185.1 Aphanomyces stellatus
AAGTCAAGGTGCGGCGGTCGTCCGTGGACAGCGGCAGCATGATGGATCTGAACTTTGAAGAAGAGAAATTTGAGATGAACGCAGCCTTGAAGGAGGAGGATGAATTCGTGCTGCAGCCAGAGCAGCTCAACGCCAAGGCCGTCAAAGTCATCGAGCGCGTGAGAAAGAAGCTCCGCGGTCGCGACTTTGAGCAGGACGCCAAGGCGCTGACTGTCCCCGCGCAGGTCGACCGACTCATCCAGCAAGCTACGTCGCACGAGAATCTTTGTCAGTTGTATTATGGCTGGTGTTCCTTTTGGTAATAAATTACTGTCATCGGAGGCGGAATTTCAGCTGGCTGATCTGCCGATCAACGTTTTGGAGTCGAGATTCAATGTCACTTTTCCGACGACGCGAGTCGATGGTTCGAAACCCCATCTGTTCGAGCTTGCTGTACTCGGCCTGGAGTTGTTCCTTTTGAATGTGCCACTGCAGGAGTTGCGATTCCAACTCCCGCTTCTCAACCACATCGTTTTGAAAACTTTGCTTCTCGGTGGCAAAAGGCGCTCGCAAGTCCGAGTCGAACGACGTCGTTGCGAGGGAACTCGAGGGCGGCGGTGCTACTTGGTAGCTGAGGAGGTTGCGAACGTTCGCTGATGAGTTGATTTCGTCTGGCTTGCGCACTATTTTAAAGCCCAACTCTGCCAAGGATTTTGTAGAGGTGGATGACGCGTTCTTGCAGGAATTTGTCGGCGGAAATAAATTGATGAGCGTTGGCTCAGCAATCGTTGCACTGGGACGATCAAATGATGGCATCCGATCCGACATTCCGGGCACTGGAGGCGGCGGGGGAACCACCACGCGGACATCATTTTTCTTTTGGTTCAATTCAAAGAGGACCTTCGAATAGTCCTTTCGAAGTCGGTCCATTTCGACCTGAGTCTGTCGCACTTTATCCTTCATGTCTTCCAGGGCCATGGTACTTGCATCCAATTTAGCCTGCAACACATGCAGCTCGTTCGATTTGACCGCCAACAGGTCTGCGTCCATTTGAATTTTTCGCTCTTTTTCACTCGCGAGGGTTGTTACACTGTCGATTTTTGCCTGCAGCAGCAAAAGTGAGCCCGATCACAACGCGGAAATATATATCCCACCTCCAACAACGATGCAATTTTCGTGTGCTCGTACTCGTTGTTCTGCAACATGGCAATCTACGACATGTTTGATCAGTACTGGTCCCACAAAGTATCGAGTACGCGAGCGTCCTTTGCTTGAATTTGAGCTTTCAACCCGTCGGCTACGTCGGACGCACCGCGCAGTTCCTTCAGATGTGCGCTTGCAGCGTCATGAAGACGGTCTGTCATGGTCTTGAGCTTCATTTCGAGCGACGAACACTTGCTTTGCCACTCTCGGTCGCAGTCTTCCATTGCACGCAACTTCGCTTCCAATACACGACGCTCCTCAGTCCATTCTTTGGATATGGGATCCTCTCTGTCGTACAATTGTTCATGCAAGGCAAACCTTCTCTCTTCGACGATTTCGATGGGGGCTTCTTTGGCAAAATGATCCAATAGAGATATGGTGGGCTCCATCGCGGGGGTCGCCATCGTCGTTGGACTGAACCTTCTCGGAACACTCGTTTCAACGACTGGGAGTTGTTCTGCAATTCTGGGAGAGATGTCAGCTGGTCGAGGATTTTCAGTTGCTGAAAATTGAGGGGGGAAGACCCATTGAGAGAACGAGACGAGCTCGCGCTCTTGCATAAGAGGAGCTGGCAGCTGCGGTGGCGCCTGGAATACCCGAAAGTGCGCCTCCGAGGCGATGTCCTGCAGACTCAGCATGGACTCTGTGTCATCTTCGTAGTAATTTGCGGCGGGATGGCGGTCGGACACACACAAGCTCTTCCATGAGAGACGATCGTCGTCATCGTTGTCGCTCCACTCGCCCTCCCATTCCGACATGTATGATCCAAAAATGAGCGCGAGCCTGTTGAAGATTCGAATATCTGGATACGTATCCGGATATTTGCCATCAAAACATGTTTTCACCGCGGTGGTCGACCGAGCATCCGCCGACGACGTGGGCGGTCTTTCTGTGGACACCGGAGAAGGACATGCAGCTGGGAGAGTATGTGAATGACTGCATCCGCGTCAGTCTCGAGACCAGCGACGAAGTCGACGCGGAGCTGGAGCGGGCCGTCTATGCCGCTCGCTTTCCCCTCGGCGTCAACTGGAAGGAATTGGCAGAACAGTTGCATTGTACACCCATGGATTGCGTGCGGCGGTACGCCGAGCTCAAAACACCACATGTGTTGCCGTCCCAGGAAGTCCACGTTGTGCATTCCCCCCGACTCGAGGAACTCATGACGTCGTCATTGAATTCATCGCCGATGCTGTCGCCGCCGCCGTTTGCGTTGCGCAGCGAGAGTCGCAACAGCCCATTTCGGTGGGACGAAGAGCATCAAATTCCACCCAAGGCCGCCGCGCCCCCGCTTCTCGACGACGCGGACGCGCTGCAGGACATGGAAATGGAGGAATTGCAGCGCGACTTGAGCGCGGTCTCAACCATCGACGACGCGCATCCGCCGTTGGGTACCGGTTCCATCATCTGCATCCATGATTCATTCTTGTAGATGCGTCGTCGTTGACCCATTCAGCACTCGCGGAAGCATTCCTGGACATGACCACGAGCACGTCGTCCATGCCAAGGTCCGTCGACATCACGCATCCTCTTATTATTGCAAGCATAGCATTCTCCTCAGTCGGCATCATAAACATCCTTAAACCTTGGAGTCGAGCATTCGCTCGTTCTCTTCCGCGGCGGCCTTGGCCTTCTTGGCTTCCTCAGAGTCCTTAAACTTGCCGTAGCCGTAGAGCATGCCGCCGACCATACCAAACGTGACAAAGATGGCGGTTTTGGGTGTGAGCGTTTCCCCGAGTAACAAGACGCCGATGAACGTCGTGGGGACTTTGTTGAGACCGCCGACAGTCGCGTACGTTGTGGCCGACGTCGAGCTGACGCACCAAAAGGACGCAAGGTTGAGTCCAACGCCAAAGACACCGCTCACAAAGAGGAGCGTGAGAAAGGACAGGTCCGTCATGAGCGGGTTGCTCCATACAGTGATCGCGTCGCCGTTGACGAGCATGGGCGGGAAGAGCAGAGGGAGCGCCACGAGGTTGTTGTAGAACGCCATGCCAAACTTGGAGAGCTTGAGAGACGACTTGGACGTTGCAAAGCGCATGTAGAGCACGTACGACGCCGTGCAGATGCAGTTCATAAACATCCAAAAGTACCCCATGAGCGTGCTCGGTGTCGGCTTGCCGCCCACTTCGCTGTACGACGTGAGAATCGCACCAAGGAGCATGACTCCGAGGGAGGCGAGGACAATGAGGCCGACGCCTTCGCCGAAGAAGCGCCATTCCCCGATCACGGTGAGGATGATCGCGACGTTCTTGAAGACGGTCACGATGTGGATCGGAAGTCCCGCCGTCGCGAGGGTACCCGTGTAGAGCATCGCGACGAAGAAGAATGTCACGGGCGCCCACCGCTTGGCCGTCTCAATGTTGAACTTTTCGTACTTGATGAATCCTTGCCACTTGGCGAGTTCGAGGAGGAGGACGCCGACGGCCGCTTGGGTGAGGATCACAAACGACTTCTCGTGAAAGTTGTAGTACTTCTGCCCAACGAGGTACCGGTTAATGAGGACCATAGCATTAGACATAGCGCTGTACACGACGCACGACGCAACCGCCATCGCGGTGCTCCCGGCCTTCGCATCTTCGGATCCCATATTCTATCGCCGGCAGAATCAACTCTGCCGTGACACATGCGGGGGCAACCCGTGGAGCTTCCGGATAATTCGAGGTATCCGGATAAATTACCTGTTGGCGAATCTTGGCGCGAGGACGACCTCGCGAGGAGGCAGGAATGGATCGCAGTGTAATGGCTGAATGGACTGCGAGGAGGACACCATTTCAGGACAAATGCTCTTGGGCCCATCGATCTCAATGCTGCGAGAGGGTAATTTGGACTCTGACAGAGTAGATGAGGAACCTGACGCATTTGGCCGACACCAAGGCCTTCCTCATCGGTGCGCACAAACAGTTCCAAGTCACTTGCATATGTGCTCTCTACGTTGCACACTGCTGGTTCATACAAAGGCGGTATATTATCGTCGTTTGGAGCTATTATTGCTGTGAAAAGTAAAAGGCTGCGCCGGCAATTACGAGGATCACGGCAACGGCGACGGCAATGAGGGCTGTGTTGTCGGTTGGGTGGTCTTTGAACGCTAGAGAGAGAGAAGGTGAGAACGGGACATTTGTTGGGCAACCGTACTGTTTTTCTCGATCGCATAGCGAGACCGGAGCTGCGCGGCGCTGAGGTCGCAGTCCCGCACGGATCCGCCGCGGCCGTAGCGGCTTCTCAACTCAGACGCAGTCATGCCGTCGTCGCCCATGGTTCACAATACAAGAATGACCGCCCCCTTTCCATCATGACGGTGCAACCGCCGCTCGAAATAGAAAAGCTTCACGACTCCATCTTTCACAGATGAAGGTGCAAAAGCAATCGCGTTTTGCTTTCTGCGTCAAATGGTCCAATCAAACACTGGCAAATTTCTTACGCAGAGATAACGCTAATATTATGCATTAAAATATAGACATTGTGACAACACACACAAGACGGAATGAATCCGGATAGCCTAAAATTCGCTCAATTATCCGGACTTGCGCGCTATCGAAAATGAGTGGAGTTTGCGCCGAATTGCAATTGCATCCGATGGCCGAGTGGAAAGGCGAAGACGAAGTGAAGGAAGCGCTCAAGTCCCTGGCGTCCGCGAAGGGCATCTCGGCTACCCGCATCAAGGGGGCAAGCGCGGTGTTGATGAAATGGTCCAAAGAGTACAAGCGTGTCGTGCACGCCGTCGAGAATGTCATGTGGCGCGCTGAATCCGAATTCCGCCTGGCGTACATGTACTTGATTGACGCGCTGATCCGTGCGTCCATGACCAAGGGCTCCGACGACAAGGGTGTCTTTGCCAAACGATTTGGATTGCACTTGGAGCAGACGTTGAACGCGTGCCGGAAGGTACCCGACGAGAACAAGGTTCGTTGCACCTTGCCCGTCGATGTACTTGCTCATTTTATTTGCAGGCGAATGTGAAGCGTGTCGTGCTCGAATGGACCAAGCGCGGTGTGTTCACGCCCGAAGACATCGAGAGTGCAGGCGGTGCGGACTTTCTCGGCGACGGCCCATTGAATTCGCCGACTCCTGGCGAACCCGACAAAGAGAAAATAACTTCATTGCTCGACAATCTCAAACGACTTAAAGAACAAGGCAGTGTCGTCTTGAGTCAACCTCGTCCAGAGGTGGAAGCGCCGTCTCCCCGCGAGGCGCGCCGCGAACCACCACCGCAGCAGACACACCCTCTTCGCCATTCTCCTCCAAGACCGCAGTACCACCAAGGACCACCGCAAAACCCTCGCTACGATTCTTCATATGGAACTTCGGGTGCCCCACAGTATGCAGCACCGTCACAGTATGACGCTCCACCGCAGTACGGGGCACCGCCCCCGCAATACGGAGCACCACCACCGCAATACGGGGCACCGCCGCCGCAATATGGAGCACCTCCATCGCAGTACGGAGCACCGCCACCACAATATGGAGCACCACCACCGCAATATGGAGCACCGCCGCCGACGAATCCACCGTTTGGTTCTTCGTATCCCCGCCAGATGTCTGGCACGTCCCCGCGTCCGACCCCCGATGCGTTGAAGCGACCGCGGAGTCGTTCCCGCAGCCGTTCGCCCATGAAACGAACCAGGCCGCCGCTGATTTGCCGCGACTTTCAAGTCGGTCGCTGCACGCGCGGCAGCAACTGCCGGTACGAAGACTTGTATTCTCGTAAGTGTATTGACATGGCCTGCAGATTCCCCCATGGCGCAGAGGACAATGTGGGCTTTGGCGGCATGCGTCCCCCGCGGCCCATGCAGCCCAACCATCCTAAAATGAACCCCCACCAGGTAAAGACGCGGCTCTGCAACTCGTTTCCAAACTGCCGCTTTGGGGACCGATGCACGTTTGCCCATGGTGAGCGGGAACTCGGCACGAGTTATGCGCCGAATTTGGAAGACAAGACGACGGGACATAATAATAATATTCCTCCACACCACACCGCGCCCCTCCACCCACCGACAACCGCGGCCATGCACCAGGACACGAGCTCGGGCTACGACGCAGAGCCGCCCCGCCAGCGCCGCTCCCGGTGGGAAGACAAGCAGCCCATGGCTGATGGACCCGCCGCTCCCGCCATCGGCATGAGGGTGTCGCCGCCTGTGGTGGAGCCGCCCAAGGTGTCAATGCCTCCACCGAAGAAGGAAGACCCTGTCGAAGAAGCCCCCGTGCTCGAATTCACCTTGGAGTATGACGACGAATAATATCAACTTTTGTATCCCTTGTGGTGCTCGAACCCCCAAACCCCCGTTATCCGGATGTAACTGGCCTCACCAAAGCAGTTTCACATGCTGGATGGCGGATGCAGTCGCGCTGTCATTATGCAGCCTCAGTGGATTCGTGGGTGCATCAACATGTCGACTGGACGTGCAAGTAGATAGCACAATCGTACACTCCAAGGATTACGCAATCACCAGCGCCTTCGTGGTCCTCAACACCAGCGTCATGGTCTCCAAGTCCGCCGCCCTGCTGCGCGTGCTCTGTTTTGTGGGCGATGGCCTCCTCGCCGAAGGTCTCTTGCATCTGCGCCCTTTCTTGGGCCACGGATATGCCCTCGACACATCTCTAGCTCTCTACGCCACGCCACCCAAGACCACCGACCTGGCTCTGCAAATGACACTGCCTGGCACCAACCCCCCGCCCTTGGCCTCTGTCCCTACCTGGCTCTGCGCCCAACCGGCAGTCGCACCTATGACCCCATCCTTTCTTGTCATGATTCATCGCAGCCAAACTGTATGCAAGTGGGTCGAAGCTGGATCCGTGGGTCATGTTGAATCCACGCTGCCAGAGCTGGAAGTCGTTGTGTTTGAAATATGGGCCAAGAAGGAGTGCATCGCACGGGCGTATGTCACGGGCGATATCTTTCAGCGTACGCAGTGGTGTCTCTAGTCACTCGAATGACTTACAGGAACTAACTAGGCGGCACAGTTGACTGGCCTGCCGAAGTGGCGCTGCCAACTGATACCAAGGACGTGACCCTGCACTTGCGGCTCTTTGTACAGGAAAAACGCGAGCCCAGTCAACTCTTCCAAGAGATCAAGTCCCCCATCGAGTACATTCCAGGACCTGGTGTCCTACACATACATCTCGTTGCAGGTAAAAGCATATACCCAACAGGATTGTCATTTCATGTGACAGGTCCGACTGAGGTCAGATGCGCCATTCCAACGGCAAAGTGGACGGCCACAATGGCTCTAAACACAAAGGTATCTCGCAATATTGCACACGTCCTTGAAATGAGTGGATGTAGGCAGAGGTGAATTTGCACTGGAGTCCCCGAGAGAAACAAGTGCCACTCCTTCGTGTGACTGATGCAATGGCGTTTTCTCTCGTGGCCTGGATTTTGCAGCCCACTCAAAGTTCAAAAATTACTGTGGGGGCTTTTACAATGGACCTTGTATTCATTCCAACCACCACAGCCGCTATTCCAACCCCAGCACAACTTGTGGACGCAATCACCCTCCCAAGTGGCGACATCCATGTGGGATTGCGTGATGTGAGCAACTTCAAGACGACGGTGCAGTTCATCTCTATTCGCATCCAAGCTGGCGACACGGCAGTCCAAAGCAGCACCCAGCCAGTGCTTCAATCCACGGCTCACTTTCACGAAACATTGCTCCTACCCCAGCCAAAAAAGTCCAACCAAACACCGTTCTTCTTGATTTCCGTCCTGAGTGACTCCAAGCTCCTAGGTAATAAATACTCGCCACAATGTTCAACCCCATTTGATGAGCATTTTGTGGCATCAGGAACGACCTGTACCCCGCTCTTTCCGTACATCGTACAGGGCCATTTGGCGACACTCACGCTTCCATTGGCTCTGGACGAGGATAAGCTGGGAATGCTGGCTTTGGAAGTCCAGTTTGTGCCGCGCGCATCTGCGAACCCCCCGACGCGCTTTTTGACACTCACGATCCACGACATCAAGAACTGTCCGAATTGGTTCCAAACGACCGTCGTGATGTGTGAGATCGAAGGCCAAACTCGGGCCACGTGTACGTACGACCAGAGATTCGAGCCTGAAATTCAACTTCCGCTGCCGACGGTGCTGCCTCCGGACCTCTTTTTAAAATTGCAACTACGACAAGAGGACACGACAGTGGCATCAAGCACGCTCCTTGTCAAGGAATTAAATCAGCCCAAGCGGTGGATCACAGTCGGAGTTAACCAAGTGCTCGTCACGTGGGGCGAAGGAATACGAGAAGGCCAATGCATTGGAAAACTTTATGTCCAAGTCATCGAAGCTCGGTTCCAATTTCCGTGGAAGGTGCGATATTGTCTATAGCTCCACGTAACTTGTGCGATAGAACGCCTATGTCAAACTGGCGCTGGTCGACACCGAGCTCGACACACCGTCGGAGGCGTCGTTCAAGACCCAAGTGCACAAACTCAGCGACGTTCATCCATCGTGGAACGAGACAGCTGTGTTGGACGTACGAGCCATTCCAACCTTCCTCTGGTGCAGTTTGCACTCGAAAGCATCGCAACTGACGGCCACCCCGTTCTGTGCCCAAGTGACGCGGTTCGAGCTCGATCTGACAGAAGAGTGGATCGAAATGAAAACGGACGGCCGACTCGTGGGCGATGTGCATGTCAAATGCAGCTACGTTCCGCTCGTCCACGGTCGACTCGTGGTGCAAGTGAACCGCGGGAAGGGATTCGCGCCAGGCATGATTGGCTGGAAACCGCATGTGCGACTGAGCATCCATCCAAGTTACACCGACTCTGCCAACGCGGTGCAGACTCAGCCATCGCCTCAAGCCATTTGGAACGAGTGCGTGGAATTCCAAATGACCAACTCAAAGCCAGCGGTCCTTGCGCCGGCCTTGACGGTGCAAGTGTGGAACAACAGTGTCAAAGTGGGCGAGTGCGACGTCTCACTTCTGGACGTGCTCCAGACAAAACGAGTTGCTGGCTGGCACACACTCGAACGTGGCGGGTGTGCAGGTTTTATCCATCTTGGGGTGGAGTTTGCAGAGACCGAGCAGTCTGTTGTCGAGATCGAGTTGAGTCCGAACGAAAAGCAGGCGAAGGGGACGCAACTCACAGCGTTCAAGAAAATGTTCTATGCGTTGGACAAAGACCAGAGTGGGTTCATCGACACGGGTGAGCTGAAGCAGATGCTTGAGACGAACGACCAATTGCGAGTGCTGGTTAACGGTGACGAAACAAAGCTGCTTGACCTCTTTGACGGCAACAACGACGGAGTACGTACGTGACTGAGTGGAGAGTCGTTGATAAGTGCGTAGAAAGTTAGTTTTGAAGAATACGTGGCTGGGATGCATTTGTTTCAACGAGAGTCGAGCGAAAAGCACGAGATGCGACCCAAGCCAATTGACTCGGTCGACATGACAACCCAATTCCAAGACCAAATCAAACGCCTTCAAAGTGAAGTCGATGCCAAGACCAAAATAATCGCGTCGCTGGAAGCTGAGAGACCGGAAACGAATGTTACAGTTGAGGCCGATATGGCAGCAGAAGATGGTGACCACGCCACCCCGCCAGAAGCAAACCAGAGCCTTGCGTCAAGAGAGCCGCGGGAACCCTATACAAAGCACAAGGAATGGTACACCAAGATGAGCAAATTTGAATACGACGCGAGCGTCGAAGGCGTTTTAGCCGAGAACCATGCGCTCAAGACGCAGCTCAACCAACTCAAGCAAGAGCACAAGCAACACGAGGCACAACACCATCAACAGATGGAGCATGTGGGGCGCATTCGAAAACAGGAGCGAGCACTGCTCGTGCAAAAGTTTGAAGGCGTGAACCCTGAAAGTGCTGCACTACTACTCGACATCCAACGAGAAGGACACGTCGTGACGATGAAAGAAGAAATCAAGCGACTGCGCCAAGTGAATCGAGAACTCATGCAGCTCAAGCTGACGCCAGCTACAATGGCACGAGAGGAAGAAGCGGGGGAAGGGGAAGAGATGGAGGACGGTAAACCAGTAAAACCGCTGGGTTCTCCCAGCCAAAAGGCTCACGTGGACGCCATCCGGGCAGTGCAAAAGCAACTGCAGGCGGAAAACGCCATGCTGCAGGTACATGGGACGACGATGACGAAGAACTCAGGCATTCGAGCAGGACGAATGCACGCATTGGAAGGACGAGGCGACGACCGCGACACGCTTGTTGGAGACGCAGACGAAACGATGTCAAGAGCTCCAGGTACGGTTGCAGGAGGCGACGCTGGAGACGCAAAAGCACTTGCGAATCAAACAGGTCGAAAGTTCACGGCGTCAAGTGGCGGCAGAGGAGCTCAAGTACGTTGGCCATCGACAGACATAATGACGTGATCGCACCAGAGTCGAAGTGGCGCGCCAAGCCCAAGAAGCCGACCGACGCACGCAGGAGCGAGTGCAAAAAACCAATGCATCAATTGTGCTACAGTCCAAAGTCCGTGCGAGGCTGCAGCAGAAGCGATACCAAGCCACCAAGCTAGAAAGGCACGCGGCGGCGGTGGTAGTGCAAACAAGATTGAGGGGACTGGTGGCGAAGCGACGACTGCGGCAGCTCAAGACGGAGGACAAGGCGGCCAAATGCATTCAGACGCACATGCGAAGGCACTACATCCGACAAATGGAGAGAGACACGGACGCGGCGCAAGTGATAGCTGCAGTGATGGTGCAGAGCCACTGGAGGCGGTTTGTGACGCAGCGGCGCGTGGCAAGAGAGAGGAAGAAGGAAGATGAAGAAGTGTTTGGAGGTGGAGGAGAAGACTTTGCAGAGAATCCATTCATGAAGGTGCATGATGACGCGAGTGATGGAGGCGTTCTATTGCACGACGTGGAGGATGTGATCAAGATGAAAACGCCACGAACAGAAGCAACGAATCAAGTCAAAGACGGGAGCGAAACCGACATGCTGAAGGATGTAGACAATGTGATCAATACAAAGACACCTCGCGTAGAAGACGAATGGTGTGAAGCGGAAGGTGGCGATTGTCAAGCAAATCCATCAGTAGAGACGGATGAAGGATTGGTGGTACCACTGGAAAACACTTTGGTGAAACAACAGTCGGGTGGAAGTAGTCCTGCGGTGGCAGCCAAGTTGGTCGGTGGTCAAACAGGGCCAACAGAAATCCATCACGATGCCATATTATCCACAAATGCAACAATTTGTGAGCAAAATGAATCCAAGAAGGGAGAGATGAGTACCATCGTCCCAGAGTCACTTGTGTCAGAAATGAGCCAAGACAATTCATTACCAACCACACCATCTGGTCTTGAGCATACATCCAACACCAAGTCAAGTCAAGGTATTTTTGCCAGGGACGCCGATATGGAGCAGACGATCAACCAGACAAAGCTCCAAGACGAATTTAATGCTCAAGATAAGGGCAACCATGCAGAAAGTACTGTGAATGAGATGAACCACGCGATACCCCTGGAAAGAACATCGACATCCCATGCGATCGCTGAAATGAACGCTGGTGAAATTGACCAACAAATGGGCCAAAAATCGCTATTGGACGAGGGAGTTGCTGGATCTCGTCATTCCGAATTGAACTTTGGTGACGAAGCCAACGACTTTGCCGCAAATCCATTCGACATGGAAATGGATTCGCAAGCAGAATTGAATCCAGACCAGGATGAACTTGAGTTTAGTACTGCGGAAAAAGACGACTTGACTGCTCATTTGGATCGGACTCTTGTAAAATCCTCAAGTACGACGTCGACAACAAATTTGGAGGAAACCAACATGAGCATATCAAGAGAAATACCAATAGTAATTCTCAACAACTCGATTGGTATCCATCGATTACCTTCATCCAAGGCAGGACTTGAAGTGGACAAATCCACTGAAACCATTGAGCCACCACCATCAACTACACAAAAGAACACGTCAGACAGCTTTTCGAAGCTCGTCGGTGAATTAAATTTGACAAGTGGGTCAAACACTGGGCGGATTGATTTCCTTGACGAGGACTCCAAGACATCGATTGAGCCAATGCCAAATCTCCAAGAAAAGGCCTTGCCTGTGCATTCAGTTGAAGCAAAGAACGAAGTGGTGGATTCCGTTGATGTCGTTGGAGTGGAGGAAGCTGAGCGCAATATTATATCAACCACGCCAGTGAACGATAGTAGCGATGCGACGATGCAGATTGTCGACGAGTGGTACAAAGGTGGAAGTCGGTTAGACTCTCAAAGCGGAACGAACAGGGAAAACGGAATGGAAAACTCAACGCCAGAACACGCAATGATGCATATGGTGACACCACTGGCAAACACTTTGGTGAAACAAAAATCGAGTGAAAATATTCCAGCAGTGGCAGCCAAGACGGTCGATAATCAAAAATTGCAAACAGAAATCAACCGCGATGCATTGTTATCCACAAATCCAACAATATTTGAGCGGAAGGAATCCAAACAGGAGATGAGTGCCCTCATCCAAGTGTCAAATGCGAGTTATGCCAATTCACTGCCAAGTAAAGAACTTGGCCAGGAGCAAACAGCCTGCTTCAATTTAATTCAAGGTGTCATTGATATTGTTAACCCAAAGGACGAAGAAGTGGCTCAAAATATGGATGAGACAGAGTGCCAAGGCGATTCAATTGTTCACGATAGCGCAAATCATGACGTCAATGGGACGAACTACACGATGGCTTTGGAGAGAACACAGACTTCCCATAAGGTCAGCGAAATGGACACTAGTGAAAATGACCAACAAATGCGCCAAACATTCCCGTCCGACGAAGGACTTGCTGTTTCAGGGCTAACTGAATTGGATTTTGGTGGCGAAAACAGCGACTTTGCAGCGAAACCATTCGACATGGAAATGGATACGCAAGCAGATTTGAACCAAGATGTGAAGGATACAAATGCTACGAACAAGCAATATTCGACCAACGATCTGAACCCGACTCAAGCAAAATTCCCAAGCATGACCTCGACCACAAATTTGGAGGAAAGCAACATGATGAGCACACCAAAAGAAATGTCATCAGTAATTCGCAACGACTCGGCTCATATCCATCGAATACCATCGTCCGAGGCAGGACTTGAAGTGGAAAAATTCATTGAATCCATTGAGCCACCACCATCAACGGCACAAAGAGATACGTCAGACGGCTTCTCGAAGCTCATCTGTGAATTAAATTTGACAAGTGGGTCAAACACTGGACGAATTGATTTCCAGGACGACAACTCTAAATCAGTGATTGATCCAATCAATTTCCAAGAAAAGGCCTTGGCCCCGCAAGTGTCAGTGAAACATGTAGTTCAAGCAACGAACAAAGTGGTGGAATCCGTTGATGTCATGGGATTTGAGGAAGCCGGGTGTGTGGTTGTTCCAACCGAGCCAGCGGGTGACAGTAGCGACGCAACAAATCAGATTGTCGACGAGTGGTACAATGGTGGCAGTTTATTGAACTCTCCAAGCGGAACGAACAAAGAAAACGGAACGGAAAACTCAACAACAGAACACGTGGACACTTTAGTTGACCAAGTGGTTTCAGTTTATCCACAAGCACCCCAGCATGAGGAGCATGGAGGATGTATTAAGTCCGGCGAGGAGTCAGTAGATCCGGTCTCTCCTGCCTTGGAATCCCAACTTCCTATTCATATTGCGGAAAGCCCGAATGAAGGAATAGCGTACACTGAAAATTCAATGGAAGAACACAAGGAACAGCTGAGCGAAACAGTTCAAAGTGACGGCATTGGGGTTGTTTATGCGGCTGATTTGGATTTTGGAGCCGAAGAATCAGCTGACTTTGCTGCAAATCCATTGGACGAGGACACAAAGCTTGAGATGGAGCCAGAGACTGAAAAAGTGTTGCTTAATGGCACTACTACGTTGAACAATCCAAATGACTCGAGTGCCCATCTCATTGACTTGCCAGGTTTTGATTCGACCTCAAGAGCGTCATCGAAATCAATTCTTGAGATGAGTGACGACACCAAACCCCTACAAGCAGAGAAAATAAGTCCCAATGACCTATGCACACACCAAAGCCCACAATCTCACATCGAATTGGAGTTTGCTCCAGTCGAGTCAATTGCGACGAGCGATAGCTTCTCAAACCACGTTTGTGATAGCATTGTGAAGGTTGAGTCCGACATCAGGGACAGGGAATTTTCAGGAGAAAAGTCACAGAAAGCAGTCGACGCAATAGTATACATCCAAGGAACAGAATTGCCTCACGACACAAATCGACCTATTGCCTCCACTCAAAGTCTTGTCGATGGTATGCCAATCACTATCGAAGCGACAGGAACAGAAGGCAAAACGAATGAGTCCATTCCAACAGAGAACACTATTAATGCAATGGCGAGGAACAATGACGATGTATCTGTGGACACTGGTCACACGAAGGTGGAAAGAATGAAGATCGCAGATGACACGCCATTAGGTACAGACTTGATTACCGACGACCGTGACTCTGCGGAATTTCCTCTCGAAACATCCGCACAAGTGGAAATCAACACGAAAGAAGTGCTTATGAATGGGGAAAAACATGTCATAGATACAAGAAACGTGGAGAGTTCGACCTTGAATATATCCCAGAGTGGGCTCGTCGCCGATGCAATGATTGGAAGAAAGGCAGAAATCGAAATGGCAATGAAAGATGATTTCAAGACAACACTGAAAGACGATGGCGCGTTGGATTTTGGCGACGAAGTGCCCGACATTGCAGTAAATCGACTCGCCACCATCGAGAGTGAGAGCTTGAAAGCGTTGGAAATCATCGAAGACCCAGTGCAGGGAATGCCAAATGCGAGGAGTACTTCCTCGTTAAAAGACTCCATGGACAAAATGGGGGTAGACGAAGCCAAGAAATGGTCCACTGATGGGAGCAATGATAAATTACCGCTTGAGAAGTATCAGACGGAAAACCGACCTCAAGAGATTGAGATACCCTCGCTGACAGCTGAGTTACCGATTGAGAAGGCTGAAGTGAGTTGCCCAAGTGAATCAAATTTTGATGAAAGAAGCACAGTTCAAATATTCGCATCGGCAGATATTACCCACGAAACGCAGGCAAGAATAGGTGAACAGAACCAGGAGGAAAAGCCCGCAAACGACGACAATCGAGGAAATCGCGATGGCAATATTGTTGGATCTGTCGACCACGAAGATAGTACACTGCAATCAGCCGAGGAAAATGAAACACTGAAGGTGCCAGTAGAGGAAGATGGAAATGGCAAAGGAAACATTTCATCAAAAGACGAAGAGGGGGGAGAAGGCTGGGTGGTCCCCGAAAAGACGGCGACGACATCGTTAAATCCGTCGATTGCAACGACGGATTCTAATTCTCAGGAAATTGGTGGCCAAGAAATGCCGAAGACTCGAATGAAAGAAATCGATGAGAGTAATTTGGAGAGCGACGACAAAGCACGGCCAGCCAATAGTTCCAAAGTGGATGATGCCAAGTCAAGCGTGCCTCAGTCGCGAGATGTTAAATGTGGTCATCATTCGGAAGATGAACCCACGAATGATGACAAGCGAGGAAACTCAGACGGGCGAATTGAAAGCCCCTTCTCTGACGAAGCTGACCACCGTAATCGCACGTCAAGAAGGACAGAAGTCGACCATGAAGAATTGGGCAACGTATCTGAAGGGGCATCGCAGCCATCAGCATGCAATCCATTGAACGAGACGGAGTCTCAGGAACGAGTCAGCCTAAGAACGGTAGTGTCGAATGAAGAAACGGATTCAATACGTGGAAACATCAATCAGCCCAACAATGCAAAGGAAGGCATGTCGTTGCCTTCCGTGGAGGATGTCGTGGAGACTAATGAACGGTCAGTGGAAGAGAAGGCAACATGGGCGACTGTCGACGAACGCGTTGTGTCTGGGCACAAGGGAGCGTTGGAAGCAGAAGCCGTAGTGGAATCAGATTCGCGAAAGGAACCATTTCCATTGGTTGCCAAGGAAAACCATGGGAGTGTGGATCCTGGTGGGTCCGTGGATGCCGCACCAGTGTTCAAGTCAGAGAAGCCGTTGATGACGTCATCAAGCTTTTCCAATTTAGTCGGCGACATCAATTTGGCGAGCGAACCCAGCACCGCAAGGAGCGACGGCCCAAGGGACGAGAGTGAGAGCGACAGTGATTGGACCGAAGAAGTTGAAGCTGTGCTGGACACAGCCAAGACATCAGACAAAAAGGCAGGCACGACGAAGGAAGACTTAAGAGAGAGAATCCAATCAGTGGAGAAACACTCAAATGACGAGAAAACAACCGGCGCTGTTGCATTAAAGGTTGACAAGGTGACGAGAGACGCGGGCGAGAACGGTGGGAATGCAGCTTCAGAGCCCAGTGGATATCGTCCCAAGGAACAAGGGATGGAGAACGACACGGCTCTTGATGGAGAGCGAGATGATGCGATGAATCGAGTGGAAGGAAAGGAAGATAACGAGCCAACACAAAGAAAGATGGAAGAGACTGTCGAAGGAGAAAATCATTTGCATGCGGCCGAGACCATCGCGACAAAGGTCACGCCCAACGTCGATTTGAGAAATGAATCTTCGACCGACTTGATTGAAGCAACGAGAGGAGTGACCTTGGCTCGGCGAGGGACAGAAACGAGAGAGAGCGATGACGACGACGACGACGGGAAGGTGGACGACGTTGAAAGAACCAAGACGAAGACATCGGAAGGGCATCTTGCAACTGAACCAAGTGGGTGAGGTGACGTTATCCAATCTGAAATTCAAGGAATGGATATAATTGAAAAGAAGATGAATGCACCCCAGACTCTCAACACACAACCATAGTCGCAACAGTTCCACCATGACGATAATTTATCATACAATTGAATTTCGTCTCCTCAACATAGCGCACCCTTTTCAAAATCCACGATTAATTCCTATAACTGCAACGTTGTGCCTCAAACTGGAACATGTTTCCTTAAGAGGATAAGGATTATGAAGATCGGCAATATGGGCTTAATCGGTTGAAGGAATTATGCCATGCAGCATTACTGCCGGATGGTCTTCGAGATGGCATCGTTGACTTGTTGCTGTACCAAATGAAAAGAGTCGAGTGCTGATGTGTACAAGCGAGGTAAGCACTTATGATAGAAGACTCAAATGAGCATTCGGGGTGAACTACTTCTGCGCTATCTAGAACAGTAAAATTGGACAACACCCGAGTCGGCAGTTCAAAAGACTCCTTGGCATGAGTTGTTCAAAATCAACACACGCGATGATTCGTAGCCTCCATTTTCAAGAATGGCGATGCCACATGAATATGGAAATGAGGATAAATTAAACTTTAAAATTAGTCACGAGGAGCGAACAGAACGCGCAGTCGTGTTGAAGGTGTTGGAGGTGGTCGATGCGAGTCGTGAGCCACGGATGGGCCGTGTCGCCGAGGTAGTTGCCGTCATCTGTGATCCAGTCCGATTTCCAGTTGCGCTTGAGCATGCAGTTCCGCCGCCGCGACCGCTCGAGTGCTGTGAGTCCGCCGCGGTGGAAGGAGTCGCCGAGGGAGGCGGCGCCGTGATCGGCTTCGTACTCCATGCACCACGAGAGGTAGATGCCGCCGATCGCCATGCAGCCGACGCCGAGGAGCGTCGCGAGGAATTTGTTGTGGACCTTGGTGGTGAGGGAGGCGCTGCTCATCATGGCGACGGGCACGAAGGAAGACATGACAAGCGAGTGGTTCTTCGCGAGATGGACGCATTCGTGGGCGAGGATGAACTCAGCTTCGTCACGCGTCGGCGTGTCTTCGTCGTCGGCGTCCCATTCGACGCCGCCGTCGCCCTGGTGGAAGCCGCGGTAGACGTCGTTTGAGATGCAAATGGTGCCGCGGCCGAGGAGGTTCGCGCCCATGGAGCCACCCGTCTCGCCATCTTCCGAGACATAGACCATGACGTTCTGGGGGTTCTTCACGCCAGCTTTGAATGCAATCTCACGCGCTTTGATCACGATCGGATCCTTGTCTTCGAGCTCAAAGCAGTCGTCGCAGTTGGGATTCACGATCGGGTAGACCGAGACCCCAAAGAGCATGGCGGCCGTGCTCGAGAGAAGACGCCGAGGAAGGACTGAGGAAGCCATGGTTGATTCGAATATGGGTGCTAGACGGACGCCATGGGGCAGAAGGGATCGGTGATGTGCGTGCTTTTGTTCGCCGCTGGTTCTTTGTTCTTCGGCGTGTCCATGCGTCAACATCTGCTGCTCCTCATATCCGGATACTGTCCCAAACTTGTCCGCATAGAGATGCTCATTTCCTTTTTTGTAATTTCGCAAAATTAGAACTCAAAAGACTTGAAATCTGCACGCTTTGAACTCGGAGTGCAATTGGGTGTTTCAATAAAAATACGGGAATTTTGCATGATTTTCAAGTATATTTTGCTCGTTTTTGTGAACTAATCCGGAAAATGTACTCAAGCCAGTGACTTGCAGCATGGCGCATTCACAGTCGGTCGATTGACCTCCTCGGACTGCATCCTCATCATGTGAAGTGCCATCTTCATGGACAGTCGAAGGAAGTGAGTTGTGCGCCGAAGGGGATTGATGGACAAAGCAGGGCAAGCAGTGCTTGGAAAGGAGCACCGCGGGGCGCCGCCCCAGTCGTCTAATTAGCAGAAAATGGACCTTTTCTCGTTGAAGGCGAGGCTAGAAATCGGACGGCGATAAAATATCTGTATGTTTGTATGCCGTGTCGGTAGTTTTTTAGCCAACACCCCACCGAAGATTCTGTGCAGAATTTGCCAGGACGACATGAGCGGCGCGTCTGGGGACAAGGCGGTGGAGGACGACATCGAGCGAGAGATCGCGTCTGTGGTCGAAGAAGCCAAGGTTGATCCGCCCAAATCTCTAACGAAGAAACTGGCGCCGCGACTGAGCCTGCCGGAAGAAATGAAGAACCATGTGGGTGACGTGAACGCCGGCACGTACACGCGTGTGCACTTGCGCGTGCGTGCCGAGACCCGCATGGGCGAAGAACTGCATTGCAGCGGTGCGTCGTACACGATGGGTCAGTACAACCCCAGCGAAAGCATTGAGCTCGTGACGTCGCCGACGGACTACCCGATTTGGCGCACGGTCAAGCCATTGATCCTGCCGCGGGGCATCGTGCACAAGTACATCTACGCGGTCTTTTCCGGTGGCGTGTTTGCGAACTGGGAGCCCATCGACTGCGATCGCGAGATCGTCCCCCAAGGCCGCGACATGACGATCTCGGAGGACTTTGGCGTGTACGACGCCCAGAGCGTGCTCCAAAGCACGGCACCGACAAACCCTCGGAACGCCGTCTTTGTGCGGACGACTCCTACTGCCAAGCAACCTTTGTCGGGAAAGAAGGAAGGATTGAAACGGTCCATGTCGCTCCAGCGCTTCCAGCGGACCAAGGTGAAGCTGCAGCCGCGCATCAAGCGCAACGAAGAGTTCAAGCCCGACCACCCCGACAGCACGCTCTTCCTCGTGTGCTACCACCTGCCCATTGACATTTCCAAGGACGAGCAGGGCAAGTGGCACGCCGCGTGGAACAAGGACAGTCTGATTGCGCGGTCGGAGCACAGCATCGCCGAGTCGATGCATGTGAAATGGGTTGGCTGCATCACAACCGAATACCACCACACGCCCATGACGGAAGCAGACATGGCGGAGATCACTGTCGTGTTGGCGACCATGGACGCATTTGCTGTGTTTTTGGCGCCGGATTTGAGCCACAAGCACTACCAAGGGTACTGCAAGTCGAAGCTCTGGCCCATGTTTCACAACGTGGACATTATGGACATCCACTCGTCGGTCTGGGACGAAGAAATCCATCACACAAACGACGCGTGGTGGCTTGCCTACGAAGAAGTGAACAAGCGCATGGCGCATGCGGTCGCCACCGTCGCGCAGCCGCATGACATTGTCTGGGCCCACGACTACCACCTCCTTCTTTTCCCCAAGCTCGTCCAAGATTGGTTCACGACGCACAAGCCGAGTGTCGACCGACCGCGCATGGTCTTTTTCCTCCACGTGCCATTTCCGACGTCGGAAATCTTTCGCGAATTGAGCCACGGGACCGTGCTGCTCGAAGGCGTCTTGGCCGTCGACGTGGTTGGCTTTCACACGTTTGATCACGCGCGCCACTTTTTAAATGCGTGCAAACGCTTTCTCGGCCTCACGTACCAGACGCAGTCGGGCGTGAACCTCGGTGTGGACTACAAAGGCCGGAACGTTGTGATTACGATCAGCCACGTGGGCATCGAGAAGGGACTGATCCGCGATGCCGTGGACCTGCCGTCGGTCGTTGCCGCCGCCCAAGCGTTGCGCGACAAGCACAAGGGCAAGCTGCTCATTGCTGGCGTCGATGTGTGCCAGCGTCTGAGCGGGATCCCGCTCAAGCTGCTCGCGTTTGAGCAGTTTTTCAACCAGTGTCCGGCGTGGAAGGACAAGCTCGCGCTCGTCCAGCGCGTCCATTCGACCGCTTCGCGCACGGGTGACGAAGCGTACAGCAGCCAGGAAATCCGCGCGCTCGTCTCGCGCATCACGGCGTCCCACGGAACCGACGTGATTGACTTCGAAGAGAGCGACCAGCCGCTGGGCCTGCACGAGCGCCTCGCGCTCTGGCTCGCGTGCGACATTTTGATGGTCACGTCGATACGTGGCGGCCTGAATCTCTACCCGCTCGAGTTTGTCTACGCCAAGGGCGCGTCCAAGGCCGACGAGCTGCATGCCAAGGCTGGCGTCGTCCTCCTCAGCGAATTCTCGGCCTGTTGTTGCGTCCTCAACGGCGGCCTCCGCATCAACCCGTGGAACATCACGGAGGTTGTGAATTCACTCGACCGCGCCATCAGCATGAGCGACGAAGAGCGCCTCGGTCGCCGCGCGCGTGACTTGCCGTACATTACCAACCAGCCCGCAAGCAACTGGACCAAGCAGGTCCTCGCGATCCTACAAGAATGCATGGAAGTCGATCCGGATGAAATCGCGCTGGACTTTCGCCTCCTCGACTCGAAGAAGATCAAACACGCGTACGACGCCAGCGCCCGTCGTGTGTTTTTGCTCGACTATGGTGGCACGCTCATCTCGCGCGAGAATATGCCCATGTACATGAAGAAGGACTTTACGGCCGTGACGGGCAAGGTGCCGTCCCCGCGCATGCTCGAAGCACTCAACCGGCTCTGTTCGGACCCGCGTAACGCCGTCTTTGTCATCTCGGGCGTCTCCCAAGTCAACCTGACGCAAGTGTTGGGGCATATTCCGTCGCTCGGTCTCGCGGCCCACAACGGCGCGCTCTTTTCGTGGGCCAAGTCCATTCGATTTGGCACTGCCAGCGAACGTACTGACTCGTGATTGGGTAAACTGATTGACGTGATGTAGGCGTCCAAGGGGAAACCGACGCCGACCGTGCGTGGTACCACCACCGGCTGTTGGAATTCGACTGGGGCCCGATTCGAGAGGCGGTGGATCCGATCCTCAAGACGTACTGCTCCCGCACGAACGGCAGTACGATTCGGTACATGGAGCAAGGCATTGCGTGGAATTTCCGTTCGTGCGACCCCGAATGGGGCCAAATCCAAGCCAATTCGCTGCAGGTATGCAATATCTTGTTGAACATTTGTATCTAATGTACGTAGACGGACCTGGAAGAGGTGCTAAAGGACACGACTGTGTCGATCGTGCGCAAGAAAGGGCTGCTGGAGATTGTCCCCGAAGGCCTCAACAAAGGTGTGGTCGCACGACATATTCTCGCCAACGACGCCGAGATCCACCGTGGTCATCCGGATTTTATCTTTTGCATTGGTGATGACACGACCGACGAGGCAATGTTCAAGACCATTTACGAATACTATGCCGAACGCAGCGAAGAAAGCGTGCATGGGAAGACAGAGGGCTCGTTGCAACATGTCTTCACGTGCACGGTCGGGAAGAAGCCATCAAACGCGCATCTGTTTGTGAACCACGTTGGCGACGTCGAAGAGCTGCTCACGACACTAGGGCAATCCACGCCATAGTGCACCCATTTTATATAAAATACAACCTGCACTGTCAGTCTGCCACGTCATTCTGCCACGTTGAAACCGTCCGAGCGATGTTCTCTGGGCGGTGATAGTTTCGACTGAATACGTTTTAATAGTTTGGGGTGGATTCATGAACGCTAAACTGGGTTTAACGTACGTTTAATGGATCCGCGTGTCCTTGACTAAAAAACGTGACTTTTCACACATTCCCCACAGTTCACTTGACCACCGAATGACGGTCGTTGAACGGCCCCATAGTTCGATCTTCTGTTTTTTCATTTCCCATTTCTCGCATTTCCTCCCTCATCATGCTCGCACGTGTGCCGTCCAAGCTCCTCCGCATGGTGTCCGTGTCGGTAGACATGGACGTGAGCACCTCCGTCCCCTTTGACACGGCCTTTGTCTTCTCCTGGAACGACGTTCTCTTCCCCTCGACGTGGATGAATCTCTCCAACTTTCTCCAGCAATCCCACACGCCGAGTGCAGACACAGCCATGGTACACAGTGTCCTCGCCCAGCTGGACCTTCAAATCGTCCAGGTTCTCACACACGCCATGTCCCTCGGCCCCGTCTTTGTCGTCTGCGAAGATTCCGTCGACAAGTTGCAGTGGATCTCGCGCACGTGTCTTCCGCGGACCCACCAGCTCCTCTCAACCGTCCGACTTGTCTGTCCCGACGCAGCGCCTTCTCCGACGTGGCATCTCCAGGTCATGCAAGCTGTTCATCGTCACATGCTCCAGTCGGCCAGCGGCACAATCGCCATCGCGACCCTCGGGAACGAACGCTTGCGCACGGGGTGCTTGACCCTCGTCCTCGCCGGCGGATCTGTTGTGACGAAGATCGTCTCAGTCAAAAAAACACACCCGACGCCATTCGAATGCTACGAACAGCTCAAAGTCTTTTCCGATGGACTCGAAGACATTGTATTCCACAATGCCGCCTTTGACATTGTACTAAATTAACATCAATTTGATGCCTTTTGCTATATGATGACGGAGGCGAAGCAGCATTCTTCTACAAGAGGTAGGGATCGTCAAGTGCATTTCGATTTAATCAAGTGATGCTGTACGACAACGCCACCCACCATTCCTCACCCCACCATCGATGCAATTTGAAAAAGGCATCCCCATTTTTCCAACCAGTTGAAACGGTATTCCCAAAATAGTAACTAGATGGTTGATGCACTCAGCAAGATGCAGACCTCCATGGTCAAGGTTGAACAATGTCGACGGCCGAGTATTGCCACGGTTGAGCTTACTCGCTACTTCCACCGTCCCATCCGAATCCTCGCCTTCGTCAAGCACTTGACCTCCAGTCTCTGCTTTGCCATCATGTCCATCCTCTACTTTACCATGCGCCAAGGCGACATTCGCGCCCTTCAAGCTTACGCCCCTACCTTTATGGGTCTGGTCATGACTGGTTTTGCGACCTTGCACTTGTATGGACTTGTGAGCACCTGTCGTCTTGGGACTAAGGACCGACCATACTTTGTAAGTAGGCTGCTTTCCCAATTTGGCTTGCTTTTACCATTATCGAAAATGACACCATCTTCCCAAATCATCCTCTTTCACTTGGTTGATGTTGTGTGCCAGTCATATCAAGCGTATCGCGTCGCTGAGTATCTTGTTGACCGCACGAGTGCCTTCAGTTTTGTCTGTTTTGTGAGCTTGAACTGTTTCATTACCCCTTGGTTCTTCCTCTCCAATCACGAATTTGTCCAATTGTCCATCGTTCCCTTCATCCAAAGTCTCTTGGGCTTCATCTTGTCCACGGTTTTTCAATTCTATTTGGCTCTTGGTCCGGCTCTTTTCTACAGTTTGAGCCAATCCCACCAAAATGATACCAAACTCAACATGCACCTCGTCCTCGTCAGTCGCTGGCTCCTCATTTCATTGCCCCAGGATTTCGTCACCAAAGTCGTCATCCAACTCTCCAGCTACACGTCCCTTCGACAAATGGTGTATGCTATCCGGATAC
This sequence comes from Aphanomyces stellatus, assembly GCA_009835185.1. Lineage (NCBI taxonomy): Eukaryota > Oomycota > Saprolegniomycetes > Saprolegniales > Verrucalvaceae > Aphanomyces > Aphanomyces stellatus. Next base: position 45,953 of record VJMH01007452.1, read on the forward strand.
CCGTCGTCGTCGCGTCACAACGATCGTCAACCTCCCGCGTATCGGAATATTTCCAGGTTGAATGCCACCCTTTCCACCGCCGCCGCATTGTTTACGCTGTGTGTGCTTCCATATGGGGTTGCATACTCATCATCAATTCTGCACTGGCTAATTGGCACCGTGAATCCTGCCCCGCCGTGTGTATTTTTCAGTTTGCTCCATGGTGGAGCCCAACCTGCCAATGCGCCTACGTTGAGATCAACTGTGCACTCTTCAACACGTCCGCCATGCATTCTATCGACAACTACCTTCTTCCGAGCCTGCTGGGCACACGAGTCAGTACCATCGCCATACAACGGTGTGCCTTGTCCAATGGCATCCCATTGGCCACACTCGCTCCATTTCAGCGCCTTTATGGGCTCTACGTCCTGTTTAGCAACATTACCCAATGGCCCAACAATGACCCAAATATAACATCTCTGCCCGATTCCCTTGGCTCAATCCGATTGCGCTACAGCAATTTGACTGCTGTTCCAGCAATCCTGGCGACCGTCCCAGCCAATTTGATTTATCTCCGCCTCGAAGGCGCCCCTATCTCGACCATCCCAGATATATATTTCAAAGCGTGGACCAATGTCGCTTCGATATCGCTCAATGAGCTCCAACTTACAGATATCCCCATGGCATTGACGGCTAGGTCAAGACCGCTCGAATGGCTTGAGCTGCGGGGCAATCGCATTCGAAGGATCCCTTCGGCTTGGCAGCCAGATTTGAGCCACCTCGAAATACTCGATCTCAGCACCAACCTACTAGAAGACGGGCCGTGGCACTTGGTCAAATCCAGCGTCACTCTCGAACTCAGCTCAAATCCGATTCCATCAGTGCCAAGTTCGCTCGACCCCACCTTGCTCAAGAAACGTACGATCGTACTCGATGAGACGCCATATTGTAGCTCTCCAACTGCGATATTGGATTCGTGTCGGCCTAAATGTTCCCCTTTGTGCCAAACCGAAATGATCGGCGATGGCAAATGCGACTGGCCTTGCTTTTCAGCGCTGTGCGAATACGATGGCGGCGATTGTGATTTGTTGGGATTCCTCAGCTAATACTCGTACTAAGTATGGCCAAACGTTGTGTGAAAATGTGGCCCTTGTCTTGTGATGCTTGTCTCTTCAGTGAAAACATTCGAAAGAGTGAAGCCAACGTCATTGCCGTTGGAACAATCCATTCTGCCTCGTCCCACTTGAACATGAGTAGGAATAATTTGTCAGACGACACCAACACTCCATAGGGCAAACCTTAATTGCCTTATTCAAGTTTTACACCATCTCAAAATCCACTGTGATTCGCATTACACTATGGCAAGCTCAAGCATTGCGTGAATTCTAAAAATAGCCCTTCCTCCTCGCAGATTGGCTGGGATCACACAACCCGATCTTGACGCATTCGTTGGCTTCATCGGTGCAGGAGCATGGTCAACACCTTCCTTGTACGCGGCCTGGGCTTCTTCAACGATGCCTACGACCTCTTTGTCATGAACGTGGTCAACGTCGTCCTCGAAGAAGAATTTGGGAAGGACGTCTACACGCCCGCGCTGAAAGGCTCCGTCTCAGCCGCCGCGCTCATCGGCGCTGTCATCGGCCAAATCCTCTTTGGCTACTTGGCCGACGTGCTGGGTCGCCGGGTCTGCATGATCATGACGTGCGCGATCCTCATTCTCGGTGGTGTCATCTGCGCACTCGCCTCAGGCGGCTCACCCACCGGCACGCTCTGGGTCTTGGTCGTCGCCCGTGGCATCCTCGGCGTTGGCATCGGCGGCGAATATCCGCTTGCGGCTTCCGCTTCGGCCGAAGATGCTTCGTCCGTCGAAGCTCGCAATCGAAACGTCGCCCTGACGTTCTCGCTCCAGGGTGTCGGTTCGCTAGCCGCCGCCATCATGGGCAACATCTACGTGGCTGCGTGTGCGTCTGGCCCGCGTGGAACCAACTCGAAGGAGGACCTTGATTTCGTCTGGCGCAGTCTCTTTGGCATTGGTATCATCCCTTCCGTCGTCGTGTTTTATTTTCGCTACCGCGCGCACGAAACGACGGCGTTCACGCAAGCCAAGCAAGCCAAAGTCATTCCGCTGGGCTTTGTCGTGCAAGTGTACGGCCGCTGGATCCTCGGCACGGCTGCGACGTGGTTCCTCTTTGACATTGTCTTTTACGCCCAAAACCTCTTCAGCGCATCGATTCTATCGGTGGTCGGCGTCCAGGAGCCGAGTCTGACCAATGTCACGACCCAAAACGTGATTGTTGCGTGCGTGGCCCTCCCAGGGTATTACGTCGCTGTCTATTTCATCAATCGACTCGGCCGTCGGAAGATGCAATTGCAAGGCTTTTTCTTCATGACGTTGCTCTTCCTCATCTTGGCTGGGGTGTGGGACAGCCTCAAACACGACACCACGGTACGGTGTTTGGTTGGTCTGTACATGATAGCCAATATCGTAGGGCTTTGTGATCCTCTATGGTTTGGCTCTCTTTTTCTCCAACTTTGGTCCCAACACGTCAACCTTTGTCCTCCCCACCGAGATGTTTCCCACAGCCATTCGTGCTCGCTGCCATGGCTTCTCGGCTGCGATGGGGAAACTAGGCGCGGCAATTGGCTCGTACGGATTTGCTGCTACCCAAAGTATGTTTTATTGTTGTTGTCATGAGCTTTATTTGTCCAGGCGATAATCTCAGCGGCACTTTTGGCGCATTTGCGTTTTTCTGCATCCTCTCCATCCCCCTCACGTGGTTTTGCACGTTTGACAACCCCAACCCGCTCAGCGATGGCGACGCGGAATTCGACCGCCGTCTGCGGTACCACTCTCGTGGTATCACAATTTGATTGAAATTGTAGCATTTATGTTGGGGCGGCCCTCCAAGACGAAGATTTTAATGATTTAGACGACACGGACGACAACGAAAACATGGACGAAGAAGTCGATGTGGATATTCCAATCAAAGTCAGTTCAAGCTCGGCTCCGTGCAGCTCTATTCCTTAATTGAATTAAACTCTATTTTACCTCATTGCACTGCATTTTGGAAATTGTTGTGACAGTTCAACTTTGCCGTTTGCTGCTTCGACGCGATTAATAGTACCACTTCTTTCTTGAACTTTGCACAACTCTACATCGCGGAAACCATGGATATTTTCTCCTCGCGAGTACCTCTCATATCAGAATTCTCGATAGATTCACGTGTTGAACACTCGTACATGCATTAGCAAGATTAATTCCTTTGGACTCGCAGCATTTTCGAGTTAAACACCCATTTCGCGACCAAGCGCGGTCGGAAGTTCCAAGTTGATTTTTGTCGGATATTGTTTGAGGGTACCGCTTTGATGCGAAAATGTGACCACAAACTTCACAGAGCATATTTGCATTTGCTCAACCAATTTTCGTTAATCCCTTCCCAAGTTATGCCCATTCTCCTGACGCATGTCCGTGTAGTTTGCTTCATCGAAAAATGCAGGGAGTTTATATACTTCCACCACATCATTTTGGCAGTCTATATTACTCCGGAGTGTGGTTTGAAGTTACCCAAAGAGTGGGTTTTCACCATATTCAAGTATTGAAACAAACACCATATTGAGAATCACCATTTATTAGGGCGTTAATGACCAAGAGTATTGATTGCATGCTTCGCACGTTTAATCAAAAAATTCCAACGAAAGACCCAGCATCGAGGCCTTGTTTCGAAGGGATTTTTGGACTTCGAACGACTCAATGTCGCTTTCAGCCATGCGTATTTTCTCCAAGTTCGTTCTTTTCACGGAGTCAAACAGCGTTAATAAACCACCTTCGCTGAAGTTGTTATTCGACAGGTCCATGAATTGAATACTTGAATTTGTTTGTATGGCTCGCCCAATCGACTGAATGCCATTGTCACCAATGCCATTTTCAACCAAAGATAGCCTTTCAATGGCAGTACACTGAAGCAAGGGCCCCAAATCTTGCCAATACGAATCGAACAAACCACAGTAGTCAAGAGCCAAATACTTGACACAACACTGCGCCATGGCCTCGAAAAGGAGTCTGAACGCAGCCAAGTAGCGCTCGTTTGGTTCAATCGGATTGCTATTGTCATTGATCATTCCCATGTCCAAATTAAGTGCTTCCAATTCAGGGGCTCGCTGGACAACTTTAGCGAGACCGAGAATACTCTTGGGCGAGAGACGGCATTGGGTGATGCGAACCATGCGCAATGATGACAGTTGTCGCATCCGAGGCAAACAGCCCAGCGAAGGAAGGCTGCATCTTGACAGCTCAATTTCCACCATCGATGGATGGTAAAACAGAGTCTTGTACAGCTCCACGCGCATGGATTCATCAACGTCGTCGTCAAACGCCCAATTAGATAAATTGATTGTATGGAGAGAAGCGTTGTTGAGCCACCGAATCATGTTGCGCAGCGTGTCCGCAGTGACCATGGCACGAAATTTGGTCGATATTGCTAGGTCAACTAAAGTCAAGGACGATACGCCCGATTCAAACATATTGGTGAGACCCACATTCGAACCAAGGAGAGTCAAGCTTGGTAATCTTTCTTGGGATATCAGTCGAGGAAGACCCGCCGCGAAAATGGTCTCTGCTGAAGGATGCAGAAAGCACTCGACACCATGGAAGCTATTGGCTGAGATTGCAACTCTAGGGTGGAGCTTGAGAATCGCCTCAACGTAGCCTTGGTCCACCGCGTTGACCACAAGGGTTGACGAGACGCGAAGGGTTGGCCACAGGAGATGACGCGGTTTGATCAGGCCCAGCTGCCACAGAGGCTCAAAGGGACCCCGGAGGGAACCCAGGGCGTCCAAGAAAGCAAAGAAATCGGCTTCGAGGTTGATCCATGCCACGATGTTCCAGAGCAATTCAGGCGAAAGGCAAGTGCGCAGTGGGCGTTTCATTCGGCTCTGCCAACTCACATTTTTTGAGGTTTAAGAGTGACAGTGATGTTCTTAAGGTAAATATTGAATCAAAGTATACATGATTAACGCAAGTACAATTTCCAACAGTTCCGTCGTCGTGAATGACGGTCGTGTGCGGGAGTGACACACAAACTCACACCATCATCAAATGACCAAAATCAGACGCCAAGAGGACTTCCAACTTAAGGAACTTCATTTATTTCTCAATCCTTACAAAGCCAATCGCAGGCATCCCCGATCATTTGGTGTCACATGAAAATGCGCATCTGGGTCGATACACACCCAAAATTGCAGTATGGAGCCTCAGTACTTATCGAGTAAAGGAGGCCGTGCGATGAATTGTTCAAGTGTCCTTCAGAGTTGTTGCAAACCCAATTTGAATCCGAAACTGGCGTGGGCTCTGGGTGTCAGAAGAATATGAAAAGGCGTACGTGAGGTTTGCAGTCGCTCACAATGGACAATGTGTACGTGGAAACGCCTTGTTGAATAAACCACCTCGATTCACGGCGCTAGATACTACGAGCTCATTCACGCAGTCCTCGATCATTTGCCTAAGTAGTTGGTGGTGTTGAAACTGAAGATAAGTCGAGTCATATGCGTGGAGTGCATATTTTAATATAACCAACATATTAAAATATGTTGGTCCAATTCTAGCCCGCAACTAGCCATCGTACGCTTGAATAGAATAAAACCACCACAGTGCGCGAGCCCCTGTCAAGTCTAGAAACGTCGTCAATCGAAGGACTCTCTGTCTGGGTCACAGTTGACAGCCCAATGCCCTCATAAAGTTGCCTGCCAAGCACCCGTGTTTGTTAATATATTGAATGAAAAAAGCATCGACGAAGAATAAAAGGCCTGGATGCTGACTCGTCAAGGTGGCTTCACCTTATGCTTCTAAAAATATCGTGTTAAAATTTCAAAGCATTGGGTTTGTCATTTTTGCAGGGAGTACAATTTAACTTTAAAGGAGCAACATATTCATATCTCCAGCCCAAAGTGTCAGGCTGAAGATGTACTGAAAACACAATCAAATGCACCGTGGTGGACGCGGTGACATGCACCCAAGGCGAGTCGCAAGCAAATACCAGTTAAATGCTACTGCAGCCCTTCGCCAACACTTTCAGAGTCGGGTTTTCGACAATGATTAGACGCAAGGTTTGACGTCGACCAAGTTGGCGAATGTCTCACGAAGGCGACTAAGGAGATTGTTGAGATCGCGTTGGTTGGCTCCGCCCTGATCAAGTTGGTCATTCACATCATCCAACATGCTCGGATACGAAGTTCAAAAGTTCCGTGATTCTCCCATTTGTCTACTAACATAAAACGACAGCACGACAAAATAAGTTCTGGGTAATTGAATATCTAAAACTCGAGACGAACCCCTCGTCGGTGTGCATGCGCCGCAAGCCTTTGCTACTCCAGCTTGCCAAGGCTGCTGTCCTTGAGACGGATCAATAGCCCTGGCTTCGTCTGCGCTACTGCAATGAGTAACTCACATGCTTTCTCCGTGAGGGTTTTGTTGCCATCGAGGTGAAGTTCTACAATCGAGGTTGCGTGAAGCACGTTTGCCAGAGATCGCACGCCACGGATTCCAATAGAGTTTTCGCTCAAATCCAAACTGACAACCGTCATTCTCGGCAACCAGTCGGCCAAATGTTTGCAGCGTCGATTCAGAAGACCGGTCCGTCGGAGCGTCAGACGTTCTAATGACAGCGGGGGATAATCCAGAAAGCGTCGAAAGGCTTCTTCCGTGACTTCGAATTTTTCATCTTCCAGATGTCCACGCCCAGGAGGCGTTTGGAATTCATACCCGACATTATGACGATCTTGTCCTTCAAGTTTGAGCTCTCGCATGCTCAAGCTTCGCAACTGATCAAAGATGGCGATGGTTTCAGACACATCGATTCGCACCTCCAACGTGCTGAGTGTCTCCAACGATGGCGGCAGCAAAAGGGAGCAATATCGACCGTCCCAAAATGGAAGCCGATGCGTATCCAAAGACAGCAGCGTTGTCGATTGGGCCACAGCGCTGAGAAGTGCCACGGCGGCACAGTGTGAGCAGTATTCAAGATCTGTCACAGGGAAGGCCAAATTGCAAACTGGATGCGTTCGAAGCCAGAGGGTCAACAATGCGAGATTTGCATCAAACAATTCCAAATTGTCGATCGGAAAGTCATCGAACTCAATGGACGAGGCAAACGAGCATTTATCAACGTGCAAAATCCACGATGGTCGAAGTGGAAACAAACTTGAGCAAAGGGTTGACGTTGGGTTCGTGATCAATAAATGGTCAATCGCTTCAAGCGTGGCAGGCGGGTGATCAATTTGAAAAGATTAGTTCTGTCGTCGTCATCAAAGAAACTCCATGTGACTTGAGTGATTCGCATGCTTGTCAATTTGTTGATCCAGACGTCCGACATGTCCGAAGGAAGGCGAGCCCACCAACTGACGTCCGTGTTGGGGTCGATCTGTAGCCAGGGCAACTCGCTTTCGTTGCAAAGCGTAACTTGACTGTAGTACTTTGTCACAACCTTGAGCTCGAGCGTTTCTTCCACGAGGCGCCTGGTCATGTGGAGCCGCGGCCAGAGCTTGTGCTTCTCGTTGCCTGCCTCGCGCAGCAAGAGGAGAAGATGGCGAAGGTCATCGAGGTTCTTGGTGACTTAGAACGCTGTAAGGTAGTGGACGAGGTCGTCAGGGTCGGGGATATAGCGCACGATGGTTCCTATGATCTCTGGTGGCCAGGACACAGCAGTATTTGTTGCCTTGACACGCTTCTGCATCCCAATCGATCGAAATTGTGCTTGGAAGTGAACAATCGACATCATTATATATGGGATATGAAGTTTTATAACTAACGAAATAAATGCATTTCGATACTTCCTGCAGGAATGCATTTGAGGCCGCCTCGTGAAAACAACTTTCGGTACACTATTTCAACACAAAGTCGTCCAGCCTGGTTGAACGTGTTGTCGCCACAGTCAAGCCAAAAACAACTTCATTTCATAGGAAGGAAGGAAAAAGCGAGAGAAGTTCGGGTATGGATTTGGATTGATTTGTGAGTCATAAATTGCTTTCGGGATACTCGCTTAAATATCGCGTCCATTCGTTATTTTGCAGTCTGCAGTGAAGGGTGCAAACTTGGTAACGTCTCGGTAGCTAAGATTGTGACCTTTCGATGGATTTTGAAACGGCCGTGGGTATCATCAATCGTTGGTCCGATGTTCAGCGCCATCAACGACGGCTGCGTCGATCAAGTTCGAGGGGCTCTTGAGTCTGCCTCCCCTCGAGTACTCAACCACCTAGACGAGGTAACAGGCTCATTGCGCAGGGGTTATCACGTGGCGCAGGAGGGTCGATGCATTCTCTGCCATGCCATTTGCGCCTGCGCCGACCCGTCCAAGGACACGGATTCACAAGTCGAAGTTCTCAAGCATTTACTCCACAGTAAGGCCGTGGACTTGAATTTCCAGTGCGAGGTGCGTTGGCTGCCTTGCTTCCGCCTCTATGACGACGTTTCCTTTAGGGAGGCTACACGCCGTTGATTCGAGCGGTGGATTGTTTTCCTCGCATCGACATCGTCTGCCAGATATGCGACTTGCCTGGAGTCAACGTCAATGCTCAAACGGATGTCTGTCTCTCGTCTGTACTGATATGATGCCAAATTACCTTTTAGATTGGAATGACGGCGCTCAACATTGCGATTCACACATGCAACATGGATTTGGTGACTCTGTTACTTGCCCGGCCTGATATAAACGTGGACCTTTGCACCGAGGTACAATTACCTGAGAACATTAACACACACAATCTTGCGATAGAGAGACGCAAGGGCGTGTCATAATGCCTTCAAACATGGTCGCGTGGATGTGTGCCGAGCTCTCTTGGACCACACGCCTTCTGTTGGCCCTTCACTGGCCCAACATTTACCCATCGCTGTCATGTGCGACCAGTACGCTTTCGTGGAATGTTTTATTGGGCAAGACCTCGACGGGGTCATTCATCGGCATGTACGTGCTATATTCATCAACAGAATATTTCCTAAAGACCCCACTAGCCAATGTTTTCTGTTGCAAAGGTCGCCCCGTTTCTATCCCTCGAATCTGCCATCAAACTAGTTGTGAAAGATCTGCCGATCCGCGTAATTGGCACTGGCGACGTTGTTGGGCGGCCGATGCACTCATTTACTTGGGCCAAATTCCTGGATTTCCAAACTCCCCTTGCGACTGAATCGCTTCGTCTTGCCACCGTCAAGGCCATTTTAAGTGCCCCAGAACTCAACACAGCCCATCTAATGGCAGCGCGGCAGCTAGCGCTTTCGCTGGACCAAAGGGGGCAAACAGTGCTCCATATCACAGATATTGCCACACGCGACTACTTGAAATCAGTGCTTTTCTTCTGTGGCCGATACGACATTTCGCCAGCACCGCCCATTTACGTCAGTCCTTCGACGGTCGTGGTGCACGCGATCGACCATGGTCTCTTCCAGCAAGTGTTTCAGTGCGAAGCCAAAGCAAACAGATTATCCAAAGAAGCTTTTGGCAAGTGCATCGAATGCTTCAGCGACGACGTCGAATGCATCAATGTATAAGAGTTTCCATATTCAAGTGATCGACACTGTGTAGGAATGGTACGATATCATCAAGGCACGCTCGACAGACGTAGAAGACGACGAGCCCTTGGATGTCGAAGAAGCTTTTCCCGACGAAACCATCTCCGAGATGGAATTCACACGCTTTGCCCACCTCCACTTTGGTGATGTAGCCAACGTCGTCCTCAAATTCAAGCGCAATCAAGATGACTTTGAACGCGCCAACGACGCCATCCACAAGATGGGCAGCCAAGAAGCCGTGTTTATCAGTCACGTCTGGCCATCTGTGTCGCCAAGTGTGGTCCAAGAAGGCACAAAAGCACTGGTTTTACCTAGCGCTAATGGACTTTCGATGGCCAAATTCCATCATGTCTTGGTCATGCCTGTGGCCAGTCAAACGCTGGAAACGATATTTTCGAACGAAAAGCCCAACGATACTGCCATCCAAGAGCTGCTTTGTCCCGTTGTGATGGCGTTGGGGAACCTCAACAATGCCAAGTTAGTTCATGGAGACTTGACTAAACGCAACATTTTGCGGGTTTATGGGCGCATCCAGCTGGCCGACTTTGACGCAGCCACGCCCGTTGGTCATGACATTGGGGTCAAATTTACCTCTGGCATTTTGCCCCCAGGTAGGAAACTGCTCAAATAGTTGTGACTAATCGAATGATCGGCAAGAAATGTTTTACAAGATTGAAGACGAAGCTGACGAGGCCGTGCATGAACTCTATTGGCGGGTCGGCGATGACATCTGGCGTAAGATGAAGCCCCGAGGGGGAGGCTACGTCGTGCGGTCCTTTCGCCATGGCGTTCCGACCACGGGACTGCCATATCGGCCATTGAAGGCTTCCCATGCGATAGACATGTGGGCTTTGGGCTGCATGCTCTTTGAGATGCACGCCAAAGCACCGCTGGTGCCAGTCGACAGAGACGGCGATGTGGTTGCCGAAGCCATTGGTCAGGCAGCGACATGGACGCAGGAGGCGCTGGAAGACCATATTCGCCACCACATTGTCAACGAATTGGCGCGGGATTTAATCCTTGCACTGCTAGTCGTGAATCCCACGTCACGGATAGACATTTCGCAAGTCATGACACACCGGTACTTTGATCCTGATGGCAAAACCACGGGCAAGTTGAACAAAGTGACGGCCATGCCGCTCATCCAAGTGTCGTACACAGACGCTGTGACGCGGGATCAAGTGAACTACCTGGCCAAAACCAAGGAGCAGATCCTCCACGGCGTCTTCCCAGCCACCGATGTTGGCGTGCCAACTTCATTTGCGATCTTGCCGTTTGACCTGCGAGATCAAAACCTCAAAGTCGAAAACGTTCTTCTGCAGTTCAAGAGCTTTTTGGACGAACTGCATCAAATAGGCGATAAATTCATCGATGTCATCAAGACCAACGAACCAATTGGGTCGCTTTTCAGTTTTACCACCGCGCCAGACATGCTCTACCTCTACTTGGTCGACGAATTGAACGGAGTGCTCGTTCTTCCCGACTCCAAAACCTCTTTGTACCCTCTTCCGATCCCCGCGAAATCTGGCGACCTTCGTCTCCTCTTCACCCTTGCTATGCCATATGTACAAGCAGGCTTTCGTCTTCTCAAAGGTGCCAACATGATCAAAGGCATGTACAGAGCCATGGGAGTGCCATCGAATGTCGCGTTTGTGGGCCGATGGGGTGAATACCTAGGCGATACTATCAAGGTTCTCTCGGTGTGTACGTTTGACACCATCCAGGCGGCAGTGGACAAGCAAGAGAAGCATGTGCCCGTGGAGCGCATCCGCCGCGTAGCACAATTTCATCTTGTGCGACTCTTTGAGCGACATGACCCAGACAGACAATTTGCAGGCATGTGGCGGACGTTTGGAGCGAACGGTCAAGCGATTTGGACGCGAAGAACTTTTATTGAGAAATTCGAAGCCAATCGCCCGCTTCCTCCAGCCATCACAGACGGGGACATTCAAAAACTCACTGTGCAACAAATTTATGCCCTTGCAAGGGAAGAGATCAAGGCCGCGACAATTGCCATCTATGTTGAGAAGCAGAAACCCATCGTACGTGAGAAAATATATATGAACCTTTGTTGTCATTACTTATTCTGTCAACAGGTAAATGCAACGAAGCAATCCCCAAAGCTGAACTGCACTCTCATGTAGCATGCATGTCTTTCTCGACTTGCAATGAGAAGTGCCAATCAAAATGTCAATTCCATTTGGCAAAGTCAACATTTGGCGTGATACTTCCATCTGTCGATCTGTCTCTCTCAATTGTGGTTCCAAACTATGACAAGCGGTGTTCAGAAAGCAACAGCGACAAACCAAATGCATCCCTCTGGCCTCTTAGACACCAGTGTTCGCATTCTTGAATCAAATAATGGGACTATCAAGTAGTGGAATAAATCCAACAAAAAAATATTTATCAAAGTCCTAATGCAACAATTCAAATTGAAACGAGCTGAGCAATTCGACTGTACATCGCAATAATTTAACCTTGCAAAAATGTTCTCAAGTAGTATGTTTGAGGTCAACGAAGTACGCTGTCTCGTGGATTCACATGCGCATACTTGTGCTGGATGCGTTCCAGGTTGGCGGCGTTGCCATTTTGGCTAAACTGCCGTTCGCCACCCAGCTGACCCTTGATTTGCAAAGGTCTACATTTACCGGTTATGTATATCCATTTACACAGGTATACTGTGGTATTTAATAAATTTATCCGGATTTAGAAAGTTGCCACTTTGGGATATCGCAATCGTGTCCGCCGTTCATCCGATGAAGGATCTCCAAGTGTACTTCGGTGCGATTCATACGACCCCCTCGTCTGATGAACCTGCGACCTAGATATCGAGATTGGGGGGAAGCGAAGCGGCCGTATTGTGTTTCGCTTGTATGGAGACACGCCAAAGACAAGCGAGAACTTTCGTGCGCTGTGCACGGGGGAGAAGGGTCTTGGTCGCACGACGCACAAGCCCCTGTCCTACAAAGGTGCCGGAACAACACTGCGAAGGCATGTTGACATATCCTAGGCTCCATCTTCCACCGGATCATTGATGGGTTCATGTGCCAAGGTGGGGACTTTTCGAATCGCAATGGCACGGGCGGCGAATCCATTTATGGAGCTAAATTCCGCGACGAGAATTTCCTCCACAGGCACACGAAAGCTGGTTTACTGAGTATGGCGAACGCAGGCCCCAACACGAACGGGAGTCAGTTCTTCATCACGTTGGCTGCGACAAAACACCTCGATGGGAAGCATGTTGTCTTCGGCGAAGTGGTGCGCGGCTTGGACGTAGTGTACGCGATGGAAGCCGCACCGAAGGGTCGCAACGACAAGCCAACGATGGACGTTGAAATTGTTGACTGCGGTGAGGTCAACGATGAGGTCGTCGCGGATGTGCGCAAGAAGGACTCCAAGTCCGAGAAGAAGAAAAAGAAGGAGAAAAAGAAAGACAAGAAGAAGAAAAAGGAGAAAAAGAAACGCAAGGCGCGCAGTCCCAGCAGCTCCGAGTCTGACCGTGGTCGACCTGCCAAACGCCGCTCTGAGAGCCCCCCTCTTGCCAAAAGACGCAACTCGAGCGCCTCGCCACCTCGAAAGCGCTCGTCGAGCGACCACCGCAGCCCCCGCCGCGGCCGTGATCGCCAGCGTAGTGTTTCGCCAAGTCCACGCCGAAGCAATGACAAAAGTCGCGCCCCGGCTTCGCATCGGTCGAGAAGTCGCACGCCGAGTCCGGTCCGCCCACGTAGCCGCAGCCCGCGCCGCAATGACATAAGACGCAGCCCCAGTCCCCGCCGAAACAATAAAAGGAGACGCACTCCAAGTCCATTCCGTCCACGCAGCCGCAGTCCGCGCCGCGATGAGAGAAAGCGAAGCCTCAGTTCCCGCCGAAACAGTGCCAGACGCACCCCCAGCCCATTCCGCCCTCGCAGTCGCAGCGCTAGTCCCCGCCGCAACAACGACAAAAGACGCACCCCCAGCCCCTTCCGCCGTCGCAGTCGCAGCGCTAGTCCCCGCCGCAACAATGACAAAAGACGCACCCCCAGCCCCTTCCGCCGTCGCAGTCGTAGCGCTAGTCCCCGCCGAAACAGTGACAGAAGACGCACCCCCAGCCCCTTCCGTCCTCGTAGTCGCAGTCCGCGTCGCAACAATGACAGAAGACGCACCCCCAGTCCATTTGTACCTCGTCGTCGGGATTAGAACGGTGTGATTAACGACGTTGATGAATATACACGGTGGCAGGTCCCCAGCTCATGTTGCGGCGTTCTTTGTCGATGATGTCAAAAGGCGCATCCGGCGGCAATGGTTTGGTGAATGTGATGAAATAGCTGCCGGCGCGCATCGCCGCGGCCTTGTCGGCCATTTCGGCGATCAAAGTCGAGTCGAAGCATGTCGAGTTGGCAAAACACACGTCGGCAGTGCTCCACTCGAGGTCGAGGAGGGAGCTGTGGAAGAACGCGGTTTGGAGGGGCGGCTCGGTCGTGCTGATGACGCCGCAGACAAATTCGTTGTAGTTGGCGCAGACGTCGGCGGCGGCGGCATGGAGGCCGCGGAGGATCTCAATGCCGGTGCATCTACGACGACGCAGTGAGGGAAAGCGAGGAGGGGTCATACTTGGCAAAGTCAAAGTTGAGGCGCGCGATGAAGACTGCGCGGCCCGTGCCGCTGCCTAGGTCGACAAACGACCAGCCTTGCTTGATGGGGATTTTGCGGAGCGTTTGGAGGAATGCGAGGTAATCGACTTCGCCGTAGATGAGGGACTAGAACATGGTCAGATTGTGTCTGTACATCGTTGTGACGACCTTCTCCGTGAGCAGGTCCTGCTCTTCGCGCTCCTGCCGGGAAATGGCCTTCCCGTGCTCGAGGGAGTAGTCGAGGTAGAGCGATTCAAACAGCTTAAGGGTTTCGATGTCTACACGATGGATGGTACAAATATGCATGAAGGAATGTGCTTACCAATGAATCGATGCAGATACTTGAGCCACTTAGCATCCGACGACGTCAATAGACTTTCGACCAGCTTGGGGCCGCGAGCGTCCTTCTGAAACACGATTTCTGTCCCGAGACTCAAGATCAGCTCCGCCATTTCCCGCGTACCTTTGAGCAACGCCTTCCCGATGCCTGTGATGGCCCCATGTCGATGCAGATACCCCGCGATGAAGAAGATCTGGGTCGGCAATGAATCGCCCGCCGACGCCACGAGCGTTCGAAGGTGCGCGAGATCGCTCATTTTCGATCTGGGGACACTCACAAGGATCCTTGGCCACAGTTGATTGGCTATAAATATTCAAATTCAACCAATCACAAACAGTACAAAATGTTACAGGAATTATATAATATATTTTCTCTATTTGAGAAAGTCAGTTTGCCCGAGTGGTCTAAGGGGTCACGTTCAGGTCGTGATGTATTCGTACGCGTGGGTTCAAATCCCACAGCTGACATTTCTTTTTTCGTTTCTGGATGGACGAAGTTGAATGAAACGGACGAGTCCTTTGGTATTTTTAGCTGTCAAGTTGCCGCTGATGTCGAACGCGGCCGATGAGACGCGCCAGGCGTCCAATGTGCTCCGTCGGCTCAGCTCGGTCAAGGCGCGCATCTTCCAGCGCAAGGTGGCGGTGCTGCCCAACTCCAAGGACGTGCGCGTGCTGCAGAGCCAATCGCTGCTCGCGCTCATGTCGTCCAAGTTCTCAACCAAAAACCTGCTGCGGAGGCGGCCGCTATGCGCCACGGACGGCAACTTCACGTGGCTTCTCGCTTCGGGCTTCATCGGATCCCAAACGGGTGCCGATACGGTCGTGCCTGTCGAAGGACTCGCCCCGCGCCATGCCCAAGTACACACTATCGCCCTTGCAGGTCTCATCTCCTGTTGGTAGATTACCTACAAGGGTGATGCGTACTTTATCCAATCGTGCGGCAATGCCCAGACATTTCTCCAGCTGCCTTTTGACGTCGGACGCAAAGGCTATCCGCTCTCGAGAGGCGATGTGATCGAGATGGGACCGGCTTTCATTGTAACGGTCTTGGACATTGAAGTGCGATCCACGACGACGGTGGAGCAAGCACCTGCAGCAAAGCCTCGTGTCGCACACGAAAAGGTGCAGTTTGACCAGGCCACAGACATCCGCACCCAAGTGTGTCTCCGCAACCTCGCGCAGAAAACCAAACTCAGCAAGTCCGTGACGGCATTCGAGCCTGCCAAGCTGGTGCTGCAGCTGCGGCGGACGCTTCCGTCCGAGTCAACCCGCATCGTCACATCCCCCAAAAGCGCACTTTGGTTTGGCAGCCTCCACTCGGCTGATATTGTTTCGACAACGCTGGACCGCCTGCACGCCAAGATCGAATTTGATGGGGCGGGGTACATCCTGCGGGACTTTAGCAACGCCACGCGCGTGCTCATTGGCACAACCCCCGTGCACATTGTGCCTGACGACGTGCTCGTCATGGGCGACAAAGTGCTCAAGATATCCGAGTACTGCGACGACGTCGTTTCGACGCCTGGCCTCGACATTCAAACGCTCCGGATGACGGTCCGGAAGAACTCGCACATGCACAAGCACGTAGCCATCAAGCTGGAGCTGCCACGGAATAAACTGCTCCACGTCGGTCGTTCGCCCCGTATGTCACCTCTCCCCTGTGATGAGATTGTCAAGTGTGTAGAATGCAATATCACGCTCTCCAACTATACGATGAAGCTGGTTCAGTTTAGCATTTTATACGAAAACGACCGGTGCTGGGTCATGCCTCTCAATGGAACGCTCAACCAAGGCCTCTACCGACTCCTCCATCGCACCGAGCAGATGCAAATGGACACTGTCAATGGTGCGTCACTATCATCCTTCGTCTTGAGATATCTTGTCAACCTTGTGGTCCAGATGTACCCGTACAGCTGGTGTCGACTGTGAGTCCGACCGTGGAAATTCAGACAGACATGGTGTTCAAGATCGGCTGCTCCGAGATTGAAGTGGTCTTTGTGAAGCAGCAGCCCAAATCCGTCACGTCTAAAATGCTCGACCATCTCAACGACCGCTATACGCTGCTCCAGTCGCTTCCGTGGTTCCTCCTCAGCCCTAACCTCCCCTGCTTCTTCACAGAAACAGGCAACTTGGCCGCGCACTGCAAAGTCGAAGTCATCCCCGCGGGCGAATACATCTACGGAGAAGGCGACGATGCGACCCGGACGTACATTGTCATCCAAGGCAGCGTCCTCCTCTTCCGCGCCAAAGGTATCTTAACCCCCAACCCCCTCATGCCAGAGACTGCCACCGAGCGCTGTTATATTGAGAGCGTCGAGCGAGGCGGGTCCTTTGGCGAGATTTCGATCCTCAAACCCAATGCAAAACACACGACCAATGCCCTCGCCCGCTGCGACATTGTCTGCATGGTCATTGCGGCCAAGTAAGAACGTGCTGTCTCCCTCGCGCGAGTGACATCTGGTGTAGGGACTGGGCCGACTATTGCTCGCCCTACAGGGATCTCTACCACCTTCCCCTCCAGCATGGACTTCACGAAACCACACTCACGCAGGCCCTTTCCGATCTCCCTGGCATGGACCTCGTTCGTTCCTCGTCTACTTTGTTGTTCCATCATCATGCTTGATTAGATCGCCCCCGCCCTCATCACCCGCGTCGCCCTCAAGATGACCCGCATGTCATTTCCACCTCAGACTCTCATCCACGAACATCCCTGCGCCATCTTCTTCATCTCGGACGGGACCGTCGAGTTTCTCTTTAGCGATGGCGGGACCGAGTGCCAGTCGAAACCGTTTTGCTTTGACCGGCAGACGCACTGCGTCGAATCTCTCGTCAGCGTACGCTCCTTTATCATTCTTGTTTTAGAACAAGTTGGACTAGATCAAAGCCGTGGATTACGTCGACTGCCTTGTCCTAAGCCCCGAAGATTACGAAAACACGATCGGCATGACACTCAAGCACCGCCGCGTGGAGCATCCGCTGGCCTTCATCACGGCCTTTGACACGACGCCACAGCATGCGTCGCCCACGTCTCTGCCCAAGCACCGCACGGCGTCGTCTATCGCGGCGGCCAAGTTGCCCAAGCGCAAGTCAAGTCTAATCCGCGCCAAGGAGCTCTGGACAGGCGTCGCCACAGAGGACGAAGACTCGGAGGAAGAGCGGGCAGGCCCAGGTCGACGCAAATCGACCGTCTCGAGATCAAGCTCCAGCTCCGCGTCGCAAGAGTCGTGGCGGGCCAAGAAACGCAATGCCACGATGCTCGAGAGTCGGTTGGAGTATTTGAAACTCGAACCCACGATCGAAAGCGCCGTCGTGCTCTACGTGCTCGCGGGTCCCAACCGCGGCGACGTCCACGTCGTGCGTAACACACTCACGATCGGCAACACGCACGGCCCCGCGACGATGAAGCTCCGGGACAAGGCTGTCTCGCCGCTGCATGCGATGATCTTCCACCGGAACGGTTGGTCATATGAGCCTCGCTTATGTGAGTGACTCAATTCTGGACTAGGGAAATACTACCTCCAAGACAGCGGGAGCACGAAAGGCACGTTCGTGCGACTCGAAGACGACGAAGCATGTTGTTTGCACGTGGGCGACAAGCTCCTCGCAGGTGACACGGAATTTACGATCGTTGGCAATCCCCTCCTGCCCCCCGTGGGCAAACGCGCGTCCTGTTCCGTCTCTTAATATTATTATCGTGATTGGCGTCAACCCCTAAACCCCGTAACCAACAACCCCCCACATCGAGCTACTTGGAGTCGACGCCAGACTTGACCAACACGTGCACAAGCTTCTCTTGGGGGAATTCGACGGTCGTGTCCATGTCGACGGCAAAGACGCCGCGGATTTGCTGCAATCCTGCGATGAGCGGGAGCAGCGGCACGTCCACTGTGACGGTGGTCCCGCCTTGGACGGTGCCCAAGTTCTACTCGAGGTTGTTAACAAAAGGTGACCATGCACAAGGCAGCCTACTTGGTGGGAGAGTCCACAACAGAGGATGCCCACCATGAGCTCCCGGCGCAACTGCAGCTGCAGATTCATGGCCCGCGACCCGTTGTTCTGGATGAGAAACGTCGCGATGAAGGGCGTGCCCACTTTGGCATGGAGGGACGAGGGGAGTTGGATCGAAACGCTTGCTTCCTTGACGCTGCCCACCTGACTCGAGAATTAACAAAAGGGGTCGAAAAGAGGTCGTCAACGCACCTTGCGCATGACCGGCTGCGTTTGCATGCGGCCCGATTCGCCCATGGCCGACTTCCACGCAACTTCAAGTCGTCCTTGTGTCGAGGGTCAGTCACCGAGTGGTGTCATTTGTTCTTATACCGAGGTTGAGCGTGCCGAGGGAGAGATCAAGGTGGGCCGCCGTGACCTTAAAGGTGCGGTGGATTGTGTCCTCGGGGAAGACAAGCGGATTCGCGGCCGTGTCTGCGCTGAGCTCGAGCGCGTGGAAGGGCGGCGATGGCACAAAGGCGATGGTTTCGACATGGAGGGGCGTCTGCGTGATGTTTTGAATCTTGGCTTCGACGTACGACTCGTCCTGCTTGGAAGCATTGAGTGTTATGGGACGAGCGGAAGCAGTTGACCTTGATGAGGACGTGCTTGAACGTGATAGTGAATGGATTAAGGACCTGGAAGCGGTAGAATTTACGCAAAGATTTGGCTTCGGACGTGATGGGATCAAGGTACGACACGCCAACGCGTAACCTACGACCGCGATGACGGACACAACAGACAAGTCACAGACGTGTGGACGCCAATTTCGTTCAGTTCGTATTCGACCGCCATGTCCAAGTTGGATCCCGCGGAAAGAACCGCCGCGGGGTTGGTCGGTGGGGTCGTGCCGCCGCGGGCGAGACGTCTGTCGGAGAGGTCGCTCCGGGTCGTCGGGGTTTGCAATTTCGCCTGTCGACCACACGATAAAATGGTGCAAGAAAGGACACATACCGTGAGTCCAACTTGATGTAAGTCGCATGAGAACTGGTTGATCACGCTGATGTAGCTGCTGAAGGTTTCTCCCAAGTAGATGTTCCTACGCATCGGTCGTTGCTGCATGGACAAGGTGGCAGCCGCGCCTTACCCGAAGCTGTCGGGCAGCAGCAGCATGTTTGACAGTGCGAACTCGCGACGGTATGATTTCTCTATGCTTAGGCGGGGCTTGTAAAGCCGCATCACCTTGAGTGTCGGTTGCGTCGCGGGGGCCGGTGTCGCCATAGACCTGGCGCTGGGACTTCCTCGGCACTTCTGTGTGTTTTGGTCGTTATCCGGAAACCCTGTGTTTTTATTCTTTTCATGGTTTACCCATTACAAAATAATACAACATAGTATACTGATTTGTAGCTTGACGATTCTACTTTTATTACCACACAGCTTTTTCGAACAGAGGATGTATTTTAAAAAATTCGATCCACACTTTGTGCATCCGACCCAGAAACCGCATCAGCGACGACGGCATCAACTGAATGCAGGCGATGTCCACATG
Source organism: Aphanomyces stellatus (assembly GCA_009835185.1). Lineage (NCBI taxonomy): Eukaryota > Oomycota > Saprolegniomycetes > Saprolegniales > Verrucalvaceae > Aphanomyces > Aphanomyces stellatus. Next base: position 65,916 of record VJMH01007452.1, read on the forward strand.
CTCCATCGCCGTTGCGAGATGCCTCGATATCTTTCACCGCCTTCTTCTCTCCATCTTCGATAACTAGTCCCTCTCTCCTGCCCCTCGGTCATTCTCTTTGAGGCCAGTCCCTCCATCGTATTTCGGCCGAAGATTCATTTCTCGCATCGACGTTGGGCATGATCATTGTCGCAGCGGCGGTGATCTCGGCCGCATGCAAATGAATTTCATCTTCCGAATTCTTCCGATATTGTTGCTGTTGGCTCGCCACCCTCCTTCCCACAAGGTAAATTGCTTGAACCTTTATGACAACGTGTCTGTTGTTTTCTCGTCATTCACCTGCCTCTCCACTGATTGGATTCCATTGCCAGCGAGAAGTTTTATATTTCTCGGATCAAAACTAAAATCGTTTTCAAGTGTTTTGGAGGTCGTCAGCCAACAACGTGGCGGCTCGGGACGCTACCATGACGACGGTTGAATGAACGTTGCCTAACAAAATGCATGAGATAGTAAAGGACGAGGTATAAAACATGCTGCACCGTTTGGAATGATCGGAATGACAGAAGCATCGGCGACATACAAGTTTGAAACATTCATGACTCGAAGCCGAGCATCCACGACCCCGTCGGAAGGCGTAGTGCCCATTTTGGCACTGCCAACCCAGTGGGAATTCCGGTACACAGACGCATAAACCCAGGATAATAAATCTATGCAAGCAATTAAAAAAGCCATCGAGTCAACAAACCATCATCTTTCGCAGAGTTTCTGTCGCCAGGCATAATCTCACTGCCCACCACAGCTGACATGGCTAATACGCACTCTAGTTATATCCGCACAAAATAAGTTGAAGTATTTACCGAGACTTTTTGCGATTTGCCGGACCGCTTGGATGCCATAAACAAGCTTGTGCGCGTCGTTGGGTGTCAGGTGCTCACTTGTGGACTGGGGGATTTCGGACGCGACCTGCACGGGTGTGTCGATCTGGTTGGAGGTGACTTCGACGCGATTGCGGGCCTCGGGGGCTACACAAGGATGAAAACTGCTCATGATTGAGTGCGAACCGAGGAGAGCAATTGTCACGAGCACTTGGTTCTGTGGCGTCACGGTACTCCACTGGGGCTCCGTTTCGCGCGGGAAAAAGGTCAGCTGCAGCTGGGGAGTGGTTGCCCCCGGTGGAATTAAAAAGGCACCGGCTGCGATCCCAGGCGTGGCTAGCCACCCTTCATTTGAGACCAAATATTGAGTCCACGCTGTAGTCATGTTGATGTCCACGGGTTCTTTGGCCTATTGGACGTGTTCATATTTGAATTCGAGGAAATTAATTGATGTACTTGAAAAGTCATGGCGATGGCTGGGTGGTCTTGGAGATTGCTCCCAACAAGAGGAAGGTTGGCGACGACTGGAATGCCCAGGTTTTGCAGCACGTCTTTGGGTCCAATACCAGAAAGCGTGAGTAGTTTGGGCGTGTGAATAGCGCCGGCCGCGAGTACGATGGCGCGGGAGGCATGGACGGTGGAGCTCTGGCCATGGGACTGCCGAATGTCTACCGAGATGGCACGACCGTTGCTGTCAAAGTTGACTTTCTAATCCAGCACTCAAACGAGACGAGTCGAGACTTGAATACCTCAACAAGCGTATTGAGGAGAAGCTGAAACGTTGGATGCGTGGATGCAAGCAAGGGAGATAAAAACGCCTGACACAGCATCAGAACAATTCTCGGCTTGGAGGAATGACGCACGGCCGCCGCGCTGTCTCGGACGCCATCTCGGATATTGAAGTCGTACCACCCAGCTCCGAGTCGCCCATTTGGCGCGTTGAAATCGGCGGAATATGTTAATCCAATCTAATCTACAGGTTTGGACCATGGCAAGTCATGGCGTTACCTCGACGCATCCGTTGAGAAAGGCTTGAGACGTAGATTCCATCGTCCTGGGACGCGCTATTCGAATGGAATGTTTGAATATTGAATGAAAGATGAAGCGGACTTGTGCGCACGCGGCCATTGTATCCGTGATGGGACAAATTCGCAGGACCGTCAAATGTTTCCGTCGTGAGGTAGATGTCTTGCGCGACACCCCACGTCCAAGTGGGCGCCATGTTCCACGAGCGAATGTCCCCGGGCAATGCACGCACTTTTCCAGTTTGACAAGTATGAATGAGTAGAATGTTACCGTAGAGCATGGCATTATGAATGCCGCATCCGCCGAGTGCCTTGGCAACAAAGACATTGGGGACGTTCCAGTGGAAAGCTTCCATGTGCGCAACATGGCCCCAATAGAAGGGAACGTCGAAGGGGGTTCGGTTGGTGGATTGGTTCCCGACAGTGATGAAATGCTTCGACGATGTTCAAGAGATACAGAGAGAGTGAGAGCTTACCGTTCCACCGATGGAGCGCTGGGAAGCATCCCCGGCTTCGATCAAGAGCACCGACAAGTTAGTGGTCTCGACAAGTCGCGCTGCGAGGACAGAGCCAGCAGGACCACCGCCGACAACGATGACATCAAACTACATAGACGTTGAGGATGACTTGAATATCGAGGCGGACGTACGGGCTGAACGGATGATTTTGCCAGGGGCATGGAGATGGACGCAAGAAGTAGACTACCCGCAAGCGCAATCATGAGGAACATGGTCCATCGATGGAACTCCTTGCGCGCTGTCGCCTGCCCCAAGAGCGGCGTGGATTCCGTCGCCATGTTGTGCCAAAAGAAGATCCAAACAACTCAAATGGCTATATTAGGTACGACCTTTAGATTTGTACCTACTAGGACCATGTACTCAATCAACCGTTGTAAATCGTCGACACAGCGACCGTTTTCTCGCAAAAAATGGAAAATTCTTGCTCTTGACCCACAAGGCCGAAATCTGTGCGTTCGATTCGCCTATGTTTCACCTATTTGAGGTATCTTTGCTGACTCTCGAAATTGTCAAAATACTTCAATTTGGTGGGGCAAAAAGGTACAGTTGAGATATCTCGCGCGAGAAAAATATTGGAAACAGCGACCATATCAATATTTACAAAGTTCAAGATATAACCCCCTAAACCCCTTTTCACAGTAACCCATTAGCTGTTTTGATCAGTATAGGTTCTTTTGACCGCAAATCAGATGTTCATTTCTGGCCAATAGAAACAGTCCTTTCTTGCACTTATAGCCAATCTTCCATTTGTGTTCAATTGATTGGCTAAAACACTGCACCGGCCGCTGTTTGCGTGGTCGCTCATTCAATGTTTTACGTTACCGAAAAACACAAAATATAGTTCCACACAAAATATTTGAAATTCAAAGCAGTAAAATAACAAAATAGTTCATAGTTCTCCATACAAATATCAATATAGACTATATTTGACACTAAATCCCACTGGTTTTGACGCAAAGTATCGTTCTTTCAGCCACCAAATAAAAGAAAGAAATGGCGTCAACGGCAACATTTAACGACCCTGCTTTTATTGCCACCCTGGAGGGAATAATTTCATTGGAAGAATTTCGTTCGGAGCCACACAGGCCAAGAAAAATGGCTTCAAAGTTTGTACAATCCGGCGACGAACACACCTATCTGCGAAAAATTTTCAAGTGTACGGATTATTAACCAACATTATTTGGGTGAATCAAGAACGCTTCTGTAGTATTGTACACCACATTCTTCTTGACGGTTTTAGCTCGACCCGCAAACGAATCTATCACAACATTTTCGTGTTCCAGACAACTTGTCGCCGAAAATGGACGACGTCATTAATAATAGATTATCTTTGCCCACAGTAGGGAGAAAGGTGTTGACGCCACCACAGAGACTAAGGTGTTCAATACGATCCCTGTTGTTGGGGTATGCGCATTGGCCATACTCTGCTGCTTGGATTTACTTTGTATCAAATTTCCATGCGCCTCCACAACAGCCATTTGGATCAATACGAAATAGACACCGAATACGATAATAGTTACGTATGGAATGTCGTTTTTGGAGCACATTCTTGGCACGCACGGACACACATCAACTCACTAAGGTTCGTGGATGTTGTGTTTACATCGTGTTGGAATGTATCAAACGTGTCGAATGAATTTCTCTCACTAACATTTCCTATATTGATGCCTTGATGTAGAACATAAATTGCATGCATCATTTGGACTACACTTTACTTTTGAACCGATCTTTCGTTGTGAATGCATAAATCTTTCAACTTCCACCGAGTTCTTCCACCCCATGTGAATACTTTTGTATTGTGTAAAGTTAACAAAGCTTTGCTTCAACCATATATTACTTACCGATTGATTGGATGTTAGCTTGTTGCACACTGCGGACTACAGTCATTGACTTTCCAACAGACTGCGACGATTGATGATGCACTTCTTTAGCTCATCAACCGCTTCATCGCTTGACGGCGCCGACACTCCTGTTGAAGGATATCGGACTGTAGATCCAATACCATCGTGGAATGTAACCGTGTCCGTTAGATCGATAATACCACGACACTTGCTCACCCTCGCAAGGGACCAAAGCCAGCAATTTAGCCTTCGTCGACTACACACTATTGGCGCGGCAGAGTATGTCGCCGAGACGCGAGAGTTGGGAGGTATGTTTGGTAGCTACTTTGGCTTTAAAAACGACCCCGTGCAGAATTCTATGGTTGTCTGCAAACTGTCAGAGCGACCGCGTGGCAAACGCAGTGAATTGAGCTATTACGACCAAGGGGACGCGATTGCAGCGTGGTATGCGTCTGAAGAACGAGCCAAATAAAACTTTATGAGCCAGGTGGAGCAGCACTTTGGTTCAATCGCTGATCAAATTCCAAGTGCCATCATGACCCAAAACTCGGCTCGAGCATTCGAAGTGGCCTGCTACCAAGCCCTCTTGCGGCACATCGCCCAAATTGTCTGGCTCGCAATTCTCCGCCTCCACCCGACATTGCAATATTTGGTCTAAATGTCGGCCCCAAACGACGTTTCTCCGTATAATTGGTTTTACCAACAGATGCTCGCCAATGAAATCGTGGACGAAAACGCATACGGCGGACGCGTTCATTTGCCTTATAACGCCCTCTTCGTATCTCCAAATCTAGGCAATGGCTGGCCACTAGTACCGCTTTTGGTTGCGCTGAATCATATATACAATGCGTCCTTTGTGCACAGTCAAATCATGGCAGAAATGAACTCGTCGTTCACGCCGCTGATTGAGATTGAGTTTGGCAAACTGAACCTTCGAGACGCGGCGCACTGCCCCATCGGCGTAGCCTTGTTTGGTATGTATTTCGCACAAGATGACAGTTTTTGACTGATATTATTCCCATCCACTTGGGTATCACGCCGGACGATACGTTGGATAGTTTTTCTCCAAGGCATATACGGGCTTTGATGGGCTTGTACAAGATGTGATTGCAGGAGTGGACGCTGTCCATACTAAAATGGAAGACGCGCTTCAAACTACCATTCGCATTCCCCAACCCTACCTGCAGGACAAACCAGAGCCAAGTACTGAATTTGCCTTTCCATATCCGCCGCCAATTATATGGTCGCATTCCCCCCTCGGTGTTGGTCTCATGCGCCTCAGCACCCAGGCCAGTCCATTTCCTGACGTCGTTCAAAAGTTGAAAGATTCCATGGTCTGTTACAGTTCCCTCGAAACACGGTATTATAATCTCTCATGTCGATGTTGGGATGAGACGCTGAGCGTGGACGAAGTTAATGCGTCCTACTCGTCTGAAAACCTACGTCTGGTCATCTTTAGTGCGTGGTGCATCGGCATCGTGCTCAATGCTATCTCGGCATGTATTGTGCTGCGCAATGCGTTTAAGCTGTGGCGTGTATGCCTGCTCACGGGCCACGATTTTGGCGCGTGGGAGCGAGGCGTGCTCTTGTCCACCCATTCCAAAGCCTTGGCGTGTTATGTCGCTCGAAGAGAGTGCAATCTTGGCCTGCAGCTCCGCGGCCCTCCAGTTCGGCTACTGCGTGACACAGGACCTGGACTTTGTTGTGTCCACATCATCATTTCGCTTTCACTTTTTTTGACGAATTCATCATGATACTTGGACTCACGTGGACCACCCATTTTGGTATGGAGCTGGCCTCCCGCTGCTTCTCGTTGCGCCATAAAAATGGGTGGTTCCTGGCCCAAAACACCCACGCCAAGCTTGTGATTGCACTCGTGCTGACTCATAGCGTTGCTGACTACAGTAAGGCCGTGGGCAGCCTTGTGTGCATTGCCACCTTTGCATTTTTGGCCGGGTTTGCCTCGATGGGCTTACCAACGTCCGCGTTGAAGACTGAGATAACCGAATTGGCTATCTCAGTCTTCAACGCGGACGTTGGTCCCTCGTGGGGCTTGCACCGGGAGGCTGGCAAGGGTGGAAACGGATTCGAATGCTTACTTTATGGCATGTGGCAATGTCCTCCTCAACCTCTCGGCGGGTGGCGAAGTGGTCCCGCTCCAGTGCAAGGAAATTTCGAAACAAGATTTTATGTGCCTCATGCAAGCCACGCCGCCATGAAGAAGGCTACACTAGTCAAATTGTTCAAGAGCGTTGTGAAACCCCAAACCAACCATGGTCCACGAAATGACACTTAGCTCAATACAAGGCTGTCAGGCTTAAACAAACGTTGTCGCCCGAGTAGAAGGCATGAATTGCAATAAAACTCGTTCAATGATGTCAATCTCTCGTGTTTTCTAGGTGTGAAGGTAGACACTGGTTCCAATAATGGAAACAAAAGAAGGATGGATTCACCAAACTGTTACTAATTGCTAACGAACAGATTGGCCACAGCATTGTTAGCGTCCGCTGTCGCTTGGGCTGCCGCGGCGTAATGAGTTGGAAAATCTTGTCAACTTCGGCCATACTACAGACCAAGCCAATTTCGACAATCTCGTTGTCGTACTCGAATCGAATGCGTTGATGCTCAGAAATATATTGTCACTTTTCGATGCGTTCCGCCACAGTGTACACACGACCCATCTTGTCGAGCTTGTACCCCTTCGTCCAGGATTCACTCCAGCCCGCGCGTGTCTTGAGGGTCCACGTGCCATTTTTTATCACGTGTGTTTCGTTCGTCCAAGGGGAGAACCAAATAGCCGCAAGAAGGATGACGAGGGAGATTCCAAAGAGCCAAACCAGCGTGTTGAGGTATTTCGACGGTGTGAAGATGACAAGCACGGGCGTGCCGCACGCAACAATCCAAACGAGGGCCCAAAGAACACGATTCTTCGACTGAATTCCGTAGAGGAACTTGTTCTTGACGCGGAGCACCGTTGCGGTCTCCTTGTCAACGTCGCCAAAGGAAGGGTAGGCTTGGAAGATGGAAAACAGAGCGAGGAGGACCGAGGCGTAGACGAGGGGACGAGTTCTACACGAGGGTTGAGTAAACGAATTGAAAGGGGAGTACCGCAGGCGAATGCAGAGGGGCAGGACGAAGATGAACGGGTTGAGATGGAGGAGGAATAAAAAGTAACTCCGGAATCGATCAAAGAGCTCCATGAAGAAGTACCAAAAGACATCAATGTTGGGGATCAAGTCAGGATACTGAAGCACCCAGAGGTAGGTTGCGTCCAAGAACGACCAACTACCAATGAAGGCACGGGACAAGGCCAGCCAGCCCCCGAGAGCAGCAACAAAGAGGCCTTTCTATATATCAATACAAATGGGAGCTCTACCGTTTGTACATCATTAGTATTGAAGACCTCGACAATCCACCAAAATGCTCACAAGTACACGGACTGCAGGCATTGTTATGTTTGATATGAGACTTTGAACAAATTGATTGATGATCTCGAGGTATATGTCCTCCTCACATGTCAATTCATAACCGAGCTGAAAATAACAAATTATTGAAACATCAGCTCAAATGTTCGTCGAAGCATCATTTATCAGGAGTTGACATTTCATTCAATCTCGAAGTGTAGTCAACATCAAGATTGTCCGCGTTTCGTGTCCATTCCATACATTCGCATTGACAAGAGATAAAATGTTTTTGATTGATCGCCAATGTTCGGCGTTGTGTTGTTTTCGTGTCAAACATTGTCGAAATTATTTTATTTTTTGGTGAGGAACTTGTCCAACATTTTGAAAAGCTCCAGGGGAAAAAAGAAACAATTTCAGTGAGCCTCCAGCGTAACATAACGTACCAGTAAATTTACTTTCGCATCACTTCGATGGCATGTCAACACGAAGCACTGGTATGCGACACGATTTCGACTTGGCAATACCTGGGGGACGAACTGGAAGTAACATTTCAATTTGACTTCGACTTGAACAAACGAAATGTTCTCAGATGATCGTGTCTCTCGCACGGACTACACCAAGAGGGACACAAAGCACTACAATTTCGATAGCATGGTCTGCGTTTACGCGGTGACGAAGCGATTGGAAAGAAATACTTTTATTTTCAAGCAGGTCTGGCGTGCAGCAAGGCAGACATGGATATTTTTCCATGCCATTACGCCGTATATGCCCGCGAGCGCTCGACCCGATGCATTGCGTCCTGAAAAATTCATTGAGCCCATGTTCATTGTCGTCAATGATCCCCAAGCGGCGGCGAATGCTAATGGATCAGTAGCTAATCTTTTTGTCAGCAATTACTCGAAAACGTATAATTGCAATGTTGATCACGTTTCCATTTTTGTTTCCGAATGGAGTTAATCCCAGAGCGACGATCTGTGCGAGTACCAAACTCGAAAAGATGTGGAAGATATTCTGGCTAGCTTTGCAGCTGAATTGACCACTAAAACGGCCAAAGGATAAATGTATTTGCCACGACTGTAAACCCGGAAGGCCCAGATGTTGATCCTCGTTTGATAAACAATTCGAGGAGTTCGTGAGCCGGGCGGCCGTTTTTGGAAGAAAACTAGTGGCTCATTGGGCTACATAGTCTAAGGTACCATCAAAGCCGCAAATGCAGGATTTTGAATCTATCAGGCAATATTGTTGACTAGACATTTGCCATGTTGTCGACCCCAACGGCGAGCCCATCATGTGCGATTCGAATACATTTTCGAGTTCTTTGCATCCGTGTATTTGAATGTATTGGACAAAGTCATTCATGCAAACATAATTTGGGCAATCCCATAGTTGCAAATGCAAGAGGAGGACTATCTTTGGCTGAAAAGGTTTGATGGGACGTCGTCGGATTGGGTGGCATTGCCCAATCAAAAGTGTTGCCGTACTTGTACAATTCGTAAACCAAATCATACACGATAGCTAAAGAGGACCTGCACACGTGAACCACGACGTTGCTGCGGTCCCCCATCTCGTGTTCCGCGGTCTCCAATGTGCGTTTGTTCGAAGTGGTCGATCGATCAACCCCCCAAACCCCAGGCCGCTCGACCTCCTCGCCTCAAAGGATCATCTCACGACCACCCCGTTGATGAATCGAGTAAAACTTGGAAATTTCATCCAAACATTGGCAAATCTTTTCCATTTTTTGACTGTTCCTATTGTTTCGGGGTACTAATATTTCCGACACATCACTCGAATGTGTATGCATTCGGCAACCTATCTTGGTCTCCAAGGCACTCGTCGCTATTTTGGGCCATCGACTCGACCGACACAAGGTCCAAGGTGGTCCACAGCACACGCCCCTCGTTCGTCATCACAGGCTTCAGCCCACCAAACGACTGGTTTCGATCATGCGTCTTGAACCACCGCTTCATTTCCCGCAACGCTGCCCCGCGAACCTGGACCACGGGCTGCTTGCTGCTACTCAGCTCACGAGGTAGAACAACCTCCGTGGTCGGGTTGGCTGCGGCCTTGAAGGTTACTTTTTCGTTGGCATTGGCTTTCTCGTGCTCATCTTGGTCCTTCTTGGCATCTTTCTTCCCTTTCTTGTGGTCCGATTGTGGACCAACAGTCTTCGATTCCAGCCATGTCTCTGTCTTTTGAGCCATTTGCGCAACGCGGACTCCCGAGTCTAGCAATTGCAGTCCGCGTTCAATCCACTGCACACTAGTCGTCCAAAACACCGCGTCGTCCGATTGAATTTCGATGGGATACAAACCACCCTTTTCCATTGGCACGACCACCTCCCCCGTGCCTTCGTCGATCAAGTACAAATACATGGGCTGGCCACGCGACACTTGTCCCACGAGAGTCAGCACCGACGATGTCACCACGTGCACTTTCTCCAATGAGTCCGCTTTGGTCCACTCATCGTAACTTTGCTTCAATTGACTGCAGACTGGCTTCATTTGATTCACAAAAGTTGACAATCGATTGGCGAAAGACGGACTTGCTATGGCTTGGCCCAATTTGAATGGCAGTACCACAAACGACGTCGGCACATCGACTTGGTTTGCTTCGACCATGGCACTCAGCGCAACGTGCGTCGATTGCTCCATCTGACTGGCCACTTGGTTGTGTGTTTCCTGTTGAAGGGTTTGATTCTCTCCAACACGAGCCAACACCGTGTCCGCACGCCGCTTGATTTCTTCCTGGTTCTTTTCCATTTCGTCCAACCGAGCCACAAATGGTGACATGTCCACCACCGACGTAAAAAACGCGTGCTGGAGCACCTCGGCCACACCCAGTCGCTTCTTTGGGTCCACGACCAAGAGCCTTTTGACCAAATCTTGGGCATTTTCGTCTGGAACGTTGGTTTCAATCCTCTTTTGCAACTCGTCGTCTGTCCATGTTGCCGCCGCTTGCATCCGATCGGACACAACGTCTTGGTTGATGTCTGTCGGGATCAATTCCACGCCACTTAGCATTTGGTACACGAGACAGCCAAAGGACCACACGTCCACCGCCGGCGTGGCGGCCACCAGGGAATAGGGCAAATCGCCAGTGCGACCACATCGAAAAGACTTGACCACATAGTTGTTTCTCGGCTTGAGTTTCTTCCATCGCTTCGAATCGCTCACTTCGTCCCGCCAATAGGCTTTGTACTTGGCCAAATCGTCCGTCGACTCGATCTTGTGGAACATTTCTACATAGAATGTGTGGCATATAGAATCAGTAGTTGAAACATATACCTGGAGGCAGAATCCCCGAGCTGTATTTGGCACCCAAGGGCTGGTCCACGGCAGTAGTCGCGTCAAAATCAATCAGTTTCAGCTGATTTTGCACGCGCAAGACGTTCAATTTCTTCAGGTCTCCATGCACCAGGTGCATTTTGTGTAAATGCTGTAAGCCCAATGCGACTTCGTGCAAGAGATGTCTGGTTTTGGTGTCGTTTGGTCGCTCCTTGAGATGAATGTCTTCCAAGCTTCTGTCTGCAGCTGGCATGACCAACACATACGGATACTCGGCCATGTCAATATCGCCATTAATTTTCAACTTCATCACGTGTTCCTTTACCAATTTTTGTTCCACCGAGGGTAACAAATGCAAGACAAAATTGGCATTGAGGCGAGCCCGGGCCTTGACTTCTCGGTCGTACTCGTCTTCGTTTCGCATGAATTTCATTGCGACTTTCAATTTCCCTCCAAAATGTTGGCTGCAGTAGCGCATAAACTCGTCTTCGGACATTTGACCGTTTCCGTCCTTGTCCCACAAATCAAATTCGGCTTTCCACAGCTCAGAATCCCGTTTGTGCTGCGTCATGGTCAGTCAAATGTAACTTTTCGATGGCCGTACCGCGTTATTCGCCACATTGCGTTCCGTGCTGAGTCGACCCAAAATACGACTGCAAGCAAAAAATTCAGGTCGATCCAATGCATTCGTGCTTGAATCTGCATGCTCTTGAAACACTTGGGAACAAATCCCATGGTCGAAGGCTGTCACAACAACGGCCGTGGCGCTGACGTGGACTGGTGGACCATCGAAAATGTCATATCGACCGCAGAAAAAGAGTAGTCCGTACAAATACTCGCGCGTCGCAGCGTCTGTGGTGTGGATGGCTTCGCGGCCATTTTGGTCTTTCATAAAAGCCAGGGTACGACACAAGTCACGGGCGACGGGTGCAAATTGCTCGAGATTGAAAATAGCTTTGACGCAACTCAGACGGACGTCGGTGGGAACGGCGCGAGCAAGATCCAGGAAGGTTGTCCAAGAATACGAATGGGAATCACGAAGGACGACTTGACCATTCAAAACGTCGATGGGCAAGTCCTTGAGAAGCAATGTCATGGCGGAAACCTGCGTCAAGTATGGTGCCATGCGTTCAAGAAAGAGTCTTCCGCCCTGACAGAAATTATGAAACCAAGTGATTGCATTTCACGTACTGGAATTTGGATCCCCTCCGCAGGTTCATACAGCGCATGCACGACGTCAAAATGATTCTTTTCGATGGCCCAGTCGATAGCACGCTTGTTGTCCTAGAAATAGTTATGGCTAGAGTTCAATAGTACATGTAGACCGATCCGAATGCAGTAATGTCGTTGCCATCAAATGCAATCAAACGTCGTACAACTGCCAAATGCCCTTCCATCGAAGCATGTATCAGGGGGGAATTTTGATTCTATTCACATAATTACAACTCAAAAACACAGATATATTCGTGTACCCTGTCTTTGGCGTTGATGTCGCACCCACTTTGAGCAAGCAAAAACGTGACAACAGATTCATGGCCTTCCATACAGGCCTGGTGCAAAGCAGACCTGCCCCCCTACATTACAAAGCATTCATACGGAGGAAACAAGCCTGTGAAAAACCATACATTGCCTCCGAGATTGATGTCGTGAATGTCAGGGCGTTCGAACAAGAGCTGGACAATTTCCAATCGCCCTTTCCATGCAGCAAGCATCAACGGCGTATTTAGTTCCTATTCACATAATTACAATTAAAAAGCACAGATAAATTCGTGTACCCTGTCTTTGGCGTTGATGTCGCACCCACTTTGAGCAAGCAAAAACGTGACAACAGATTCATGGCCTTCCATACAGGCCTGGTGCAAAGCAGACCTGCCCCCCTACATTGCAAAGCATTCATACGGAGGAAACAAGCCTGTGAAAAACCATACATTGCCTCCGAGATTGATGTCGTGAATGTCAGGGCGTTCTAACAAGAGCTGGACAATTTCCAATCGCCCTTTCCATGCAGCAAGCATCAACGGCGTATTTCGATTCTATTCACATAATTACAATTAAAAAGCACAGATAAATTCGTGTACCCCGTCTTTGGCGTTGATGTCACACCCACTTTGAGCAAGCAAAAACGTGACAACAGATTCATGGCCTTCCATACAGGATTCGTGCAAAGCAGACCTGCCCAACTACATTGCAAAGCATTCATACGGAGGAAACAAGCCTGTGAAAAGCCATACATTGCCTCCGAGATTGATGTCGTGAAGGTCAGGGCGTTCTAACAACAGCTGGACAATTTCCAATCGCCCTTTCCTTGCAGCAAGCATCAATGGCGTATTTAGTTCCTATTCACATAATTACAATTAAAAAGCACAGATAAATTCGTGTACCCCGTCTTTGGCGTTGATGTCGCACCCACTTTGAGCAAGCAAAAACGTGACAACAGATTCATGGCCTTCCATACAGGCCAGGTGCAAAGCAGACATGCCCAACTACATTGCAAAGCATTCATACGGAGGAAACAAGCCTGCGAAAAACCATACATTGTCTCCGAGATTGATGTCGTGAAGGTCAGGGCGTTCAAACAAGAGCTGGACAATTTCCAATCGCCCTTTCCATGCAGCAAGCATCAACGGCGTATATAGTTCCTATTCACATAATTACAA
>VJMH01007456.1:0-66934 GCA_009835185.1 Aphanomyces stellatus
GAGCACGAGCGCAGGGTCGGTCCGCGCGCTCCGTTTCGTGCACGCGGCGCGGAGCACGACCGTGGTCGCGACGTGCAGCTGGTGCAACGTCGCGTCGCGTGTCATGGCATCGTCCAGGGTCTTGACAAACGCTGCGCCGTCTTTGGTCACGAGCAGCTGGAGGGCGCGGAGCGCTGCCAGCTGGACCGCGTCGTCGGCGTGCGTCGCGAGGAGTAGCAGCGTCTCGAGCACATTGTCGTACGTGGCGGCGTCCATGGTCGACCACTCCAAGAGCGACGGCAACGTCGCGAGCACCGCCGCGACGCTGTCAGTCGGTTTCGCGGCGGCAAAGAAAAGCAGTGCGGCCGTGAGCAGCGGTCGTTTGTCTGAGGCCGGGAGCGCGGCCAGCGCCGCCACGAGGACGGGCGCGTGCGCGATGGCAGTGGTTTTGAGCGCGTCGACGTCGGCCGTCGTGCGGAAATAGGCGCCGGAAAACTCGCCGGCGCCCGCGGGGGGGGCGACATGAAGGAGGCAAAAGTCACGGACGGCGTCCTGCCACATGGGGGCATACGCGGCCGCGTCGATGGACGAGGGCGGGAGCGCGAGCGAGAGGCGCGCGACGGCCGCGAGAGTCGTGAGCGAGAGGCGGAAACGGAGGACGTCATCGCACATGGACGCGTCAAAGTGGTAGTCGGGGAGGAGAATGAATTTCAGGAGGCGCGGGACGGCGACCTTGTCGGCGACAATCTTGTTGGCAAGGACATGGGCGACCGTGACAGCGCCTTCGAGGCGCAAGTGTTCGGACGGTGGTGCGGCCGAGCGGAACGCAAACGGCGACGGCGACGGCAACGGCGGGTCGGCGACCGCAAACGCGCGGCGGATCGTGGACGAGAGCTGCGCTTGGTATTGCACGAGGATGGTCTCGTCGGGCACGTCGGGGTCGACGGCCGTGGCAAAGTGGTCGCACACGACGTTCAGGAGCGTGAGACCGACGCTTTGGAGCGTCTGGAGCTCAAACCCGTCCATAGAAAACGCGCTCAGCTGACACGCGAGCGTCACGAGCTCGTCCACGTACAAGCTCACAAAGTTGACGTTCAGCGATTTACTTGCCGCGATCGCGTCGCGCGTTCTCGCTACGTCGAAATGGATCGCGGCGACGGGCGATTTGGCCACGAGCGCCAGAACGGCCAAGACGCAGTGGGCGGCAAATTCGCGCACGCGGCGGTGCAGACACGGGACGTCGTTGAGCGTGTCGCACACGCGCGCGTTCGTACGACGCCAGAGGTCGGCGGCCGACGAAAACGCATCGCCAGACTCGCTGCCATTATGGCGCGGGCTCTCTGTCGGTGGGATGGACGTGACGCCGCCGACGGCAATGCCGCGGCAAAAGAGCAGCCACTCGCACGCTTTGTTGCCGTTTTCCAACCGCTGGACGCCACACTCAGTCACGAGGAGCGCCGTGAGGCACCCTTGCACCTCGGTGACGGCGTGGACTGCGAGTTGGCGCGTGTGGCCCGTCGCGTGCAGGCCGCGGAGGAGCGGGAGTTGTGTCCAGTCGGCGGCTGCTTCATGCGCGTCCAACGCTTGAAAAAGCGCGAGGTGGAGGCCTTCCGCGTGAATTAGCGACGGGTCGCGCTCGACGAGGATGCGCAGGATGAGCAGCATGATGGAGCGGCACTCGGGCGCCGTCGCGGGGTCGCACACGAGTCGCTTGATGCGCGCGAGGTCCGTGGCCTTGAAGTACGACGGCGCAAATAGGACCAGCTGCTCCACAAACCGAAGGTACTCGAGCTCGACGCGCGGGTCCGGCGTCATGCGGAGGAGGTCCCAGAGGGCGTAGAGCTGGTCAATCAAGTGCACGTTGCCCGTGACAAGCTCAGGGCCGAGCGCCGAGACGATCGAGTTGAGTACTTGACCAATGGCAACGCAGACCGAGATCGTGCCGCGGAGGATCGCGTGCTTCTTGGACGAGGCGAGCACCGACGACGACGACGGTGCGGGGAAGCGAAAGCCCGCGAGGAACTGCAGCTCGATGAGCGCGAGCGACGGCGCGACGTACTGTTCGTCGTAGTCGCCCGACGTGTTGACACATTCGAGGAGGAGGCTCCACGCATGGAGGCTCCACGTGCGCAGCGGTTGCGCGAGCGAAAACACGTGGTCTTGGTTGAGGGCATAGAGGAGCGAAATGTCGACGGCGCAACGCGAGCCGCAGCTTCGCTTGAGGTGCGCGAGCGCGAGCGCGCTGCCGGCGAGGAGCGGCGACGCCGCGTCGTCGCGGTGGCCCGTGACCTTTGCTTCGAGGTCGGCGACGAGGACGCGGATGTGGGGGTCCGAGAGAAGCGACGCCGTGATCCCGAGCGCGTCGGCGGCGCTGCGGCGCACGACGTCGACGTTGCTCGCGACGAGTTCGAGCAGCATCGACTGGATCGTAAGCGGCCACGTCGCGCCGTGGTACGCAGCGGGTTTCATGAGTCGGCGGGACGTGAGCTGCGCTTCGCGCGTCGTCGCGAGGAGCATCGCGCTCACGTTCACGACGCCGTCCATGCTGATTTTCGGGTCAGCCAGGACGCCGGCGAAATGCTGGAGCGCGCGCAGCTGGAGTTCGTCGGGCAGCGCAAGGAAGAGCGTCGGGAAGAGCGCGACGCACGCGTCGACCATGCGCACGTATGTGAACGGACTGCTGCTCGTCGGTGCGGCGCCGCTGCGGCCACTGTGGCCCCAGAACGCATCGACGTACGCGGCTTCGAGCTCCGTGTCCGAGAGCGCCGTGTCCGTTTGGAGGAGACAGAGGACGAGGTTGAGTTCCTTGGAGTACATGGGATCGGGTCCGTCTCCGGCGACGAGGCGCACGGGCGCGACGCACTGGTCGGCCGACGAGAGGTACGTGGTCGCGGGCGGCACGAGCGACGACCGCGCGAGCGAAGTGAGGGGTTGGGCGGTCGTGAATTCGGCCACGAAGTCCAGCAGCGAGATCCACGAATCGGCGACGAGCGACATGGGGACGCAAGCAAAGCACTTGAGCAGCCACGTAACGACGCGGTGCTTGGCCACTTTGGCGCGCTGTTTGCTGGGCACGCCCATCGCATGGACCGACGCGAGGGTTCCGTGGAGCAGCTGTGCCACGAGGGGCATTGTCGACGACGACGACGACGCGTCACTCGTGACGAGCCAACTGTAGAGCGCGACGACCGCGCCTTCGAGCCGCAAGAGTTCCTGCGCGGGTTCGCGCGCCTGGGGTGCGAGTGCCTGCGTCCAGTGGCCACACAGCCGCGTCGTGATGGTGCGCGTGAACGGCGCATGCATGGCCACGAGCGCGCCGAGAATATCCCATCCCGCGCGCGTGCACGTGAGCCAAATCGGGTCGGCCAACGTCGGCTGGAACTGCGACGCGACCATCGTCTCGGCAAGGCCGAGCACTCGGTCGTAGAGTGGGACGGAGAACCCTGACGTGTCGAGCTTGGTCATGCGGAAGACGTGCGTGAGCGCGGCGCTCAGGCCTTGGAGCGCGTAGAGCGCGGCCGTGTCGGCGGTGCTGGGCGGGAGCGCGGCGGCGACGGCGCGTTCGAGATTTGTCAAGACGACGTCCAAAATCGCTTGGCGGCGGTACGGCACCGCGACGGCGAGCGACGCGAGGGCGACGGCGGCTTCGAGGCGGACCGAGTGCTTCTCGTGGCCGAGCAGCGCCCCGAGCGCGACGGTCGCTGGCGCCGCGTAGACGACGGACGCTTCGCCGAGCGCGTGAAAGAGGTGGCTGCATTCGACGACAAGAACGAGGCGCTGGTGGTGGCTCAGCGTAGGCTCGTCGAGCGTGGCGAGGACGACACGGAGCCATTGGTGCTGGTCGCGCTCGTTAAGGGTCTTGGCGACGCCGCGGAACGCAAAGCCGACGGCGTTGCGGGCGCGCACGTATTCGTTGGCCGACGGCAGCGCGAGGTCGAGGAACGAGAGCAGAGCCATGACGAGGTTGTGGAACATGGGCTCCGTGAGTGCGTCGACGCACCGCGCGCAGAGCGTCGCGACCATGATCGCGCAGGACGAAAAGACACCGCCAACGCCGCTCGTCGCGCCAAACGCGTCCTTGATGAACGTGATGGCGGCGTCGACGGACGCCAACGGCCCAGGGGGTTTGCAGGGTTTTTTCACGGGCGAGACGCCGCCGGGTGTTGCAGTCGCCGCGCCGCTGCTGTCGACGGACACGACGACGTATCGACTGAGGGTCGTGCCCATGTGGATGGCCATGGCGCGGCGGACGTCGGGCGCTGGGTCGTCCAGCGCCTTGGCGAGCACGCCAAAGAGCGCGTCGAGCGATGCCATGTCGCTCGGCTCGGTGTGGGCGAGGACGACGTCGAGGAGGTCGGCGACCGCGGCACGGATCTCGGGCGACTTGTCCGTGATGAACTTGGCCGCGAGTTTGATGGCGTCGGGATGGTGCATGACGCCGTGCGACTCGAACGTCGTGAGCGCGCGCGCGAGGCTCGCGACGAGCGTGTGGCGCACGGCCATGTCGACGTGCTTGGTGTGCTTCCCGCCGAGACTCATGAGCTCGGGAATGTATCCGCTGGCGCTGTGTAGCTGGGCATATGTCCACTGCGCCATGGCGCGGGCGACCGTGAGCTTGGCGCCGAGTGTCGACGTCTTGCTCACGAGCACGTCCATGCACTCGGAGACGGCCGAGCCGTCGTACGCGACCTCAAGGACGTCGCAGAAGACCTGGATGACGCAGTCCGACCCGGTTTGCTTGGCGTGGTAGGCCTGGATCGCGAGCATGAGCGTTCGGACGAGCGTCGTCGTCGCCTCCTTCTTTTGCGCCGCAGTCGCGTTGGCGAGGGTGATCTTGACGGAGCAGAGCGAGCGAAGGAGCTTGCGGTGAGCATTGACATCGCCGGCACTGTGTTCCGCGGCTTCGAGAAGCACCGGGATCACCTTCTCCACTTGTTCCTTCACGGAGCCGCTCATGTGACTTGGCACGTTCCTACTGGCCACGCTCGGCAATATTGCGATGGGGCTGCAGATTGCTCACACTATTTGAGATCAAACGGCAACACATTTTATTCGAAACTATGACACACCTCTGAATGTTAGTATAGCGATTTGTCGATTTAAAATAAATACTCCTGTTCTGCTGCTCATCACAATTTCGTGCGTTTTTTATTCATAGCTCGACAACGCGATGAGCAAGTGGGAAGAGCTCAAGCGCGAGGCGCGTGTGGTAGAGCGGGCGCTGGAAGAGAAGGTCGTCACGTTCACGTCCATGACCAAGAAGATGGAACGCTCCACGCGAACCCAAGACGAAGGTACAGCGGCATGGATGGCGGGGATGATGATGCACGCGCGAGTAGAAAACCCAGGGGAGAAGAGCGAGCAGAGCTTGGCCGTCGAGATCGAACACTTCTTATCGTCGCTCTGTGACATCATTGATCGCATGGACAACGTCAACGACGGGTCGACGACGCAGGAAGCCGTGTTGCAGCGATACCGCGAACTCCATTTCGACTTCAACACAGAATTCAAACGAGCCTTGGTTGACCCCGCCCCCTGCTGAGATCTCCCTCCTCTCATCTGCATTGTAGAGCACGATGCACGAAAAGCTCGATGCCCAAAAGCTCTTTCAGCGCAAGTAGGTTGCCGCGACACCCAACTCCGCCGGAACCAACGAGCATGACACACATGTGCGATAGGGAAGCCAATCCGTCGGTGGATGCCGAAGCCGACGCATTCCTCAAGGAGCGCGGCATGCTTGATGCATCCTCGTCCATTGCGAATGAAACCCTCAAGTACGTCGCCTACCTCGATGCCCAACCTCACCGACCTCATGTAGCGTTGCGAATGCCGTCAAGGAAGCGCTCATGAACCAACGAGAAGGTCTCGGTCGGTCCCGGGACAAGGGCACGGCGCTCTCGTCTTCCTTTGCCGGCATCAACCACCTCGTGGACCAGATCCGACGAAAGAAGATGCGCAACAACACAATCTTGGCGCTCGTCATCGCTGGCTGCCTCTGCTTTACGCTCTGGTGGGTCGTCCTGAGTCACTTTTGAGATAATTTAAAACCCACAACGCGCCTTATAAAAACGTGCGCGTCACTTTTGGCGCCGCGAACCGCGAGCTCATCTCGTTGGCTTGTTGGATCAACTGCGTCGCCGCGTCGCCCGTCAACTGCCGCCGACTCGCCATGTCCCGCTCCCTACATATCAACATCATCATCACCATCGCGATGTTCCAAGACATACCGATCCCATGCCGCGGGGCCAGTGTGGCCCGACGCCGCCGCTTCCTTCTTGCGCGTTTCTTGATGCTTTTCAAACAACGATTTCTCCTGGCGCACAGGCAGTCGTGGCGCCGCCTCTTCGATCGGCGCGCCGCCCACCGACGACGACGGCGGGAGTGCGTCCGAGATCACCATGCCATTCGCGTCGAGCTTGGTCTTCCCAGGAACATACCCCAGCATTTCCCTGAGGAGTGTGTCACGAGACGACGTCGATAGGTGTCGTACCATTGTGCTTTCTCCCGCAGCGCTTGTTCGCGGTCGGCCGGCGCGGCAAACCAGCTGTCATCCCGTTCGTCCTTGTCGCGAGCGCGAAACTTGCGCGGGGCCTGCGCGCCACCCGCGCCGCCACCCAGCGCCGATTGAATCGATTCGTCCGCCGGCAGCGACAGCATCCACTCTTCCCGCTGCAGCACGGCGGGTTTGGCAGGCCCGTCGTCGCCGCCACCGCCGCGGAGTTTTTTCCATTGGAGCGCTTCGTCAACCTCAGCTTGGCGCCGCATGGCTTCTTCGACGTCGGCGCTCGCCTCGCGGAAACCCTTCATGCCTGGCAACGCAGGTCCCACGACATGATCGTCGTCGTCGTCGGGAAGAGGAGGCATTGTCATGGACGACGGAGGTCGTTGGGGACCAATTGGCGCGGCCCGTGCGGGTTTCTTGGGCGCGACCGAGGACTCACTGGGTGCGACGATGGCTGTGGATGTTCGAAAGTTTGGACGCTCGAGAGCAGCGCCAAAGTTGTCGATGAGGACAATTTGCTTGGCGACTTTGTGTTTCGAGTACGATTCGTTTGGCCCCGACTGATGGACGTGAGAAGACACGATGGGGCATGCGATGTACCTCAACCAACCCCATGAGCGGGAAGAGCGTTGCGAGGCGGTGCTTCATGTCGCGGTTCTACGCGGCACACCTCAGAAGGATGGACATGAAAACGAACATACTTGGATGCCGCCAATGACGACTGCTTCCCCCGCGTCGACCATTTTCAGAATGCCTTTCAAATCCGCTGCCAAGTCGGGGAATTCCGCCAACATGGACTCGATTTGTTGCCCGGCAGCCTATACATGATGGAATGAGCACTGACCAGATGCATCGCATGGATCATATACCTTCAAGTCGATCGCGCGCTCCACTTCTTCACTCGAGACGACCTTGTGCTTCTTGGACGACTACCCAAGGGCGAGTGAGTTGACCTCCATTGGAAGCCGTCGAGTACCTTGTCCTTCTTGTCATCTTTCCTCTCGTCTCTGTCCTTCTTGTCGTCCTTATGCTTACGTTTCTTGTCATCCTTTTTGTGTTTCTTCTCCTTCTTTTCCTTCTTCTCGTGCTTGCTCATCTTGATGTCCTGCCCTTGCTTGTCGGCGTGCTTGTTCAAATTCGAAATGGATTCGCCCGGATAACGTATCCGGATGATTCTCTATTTGGCGCGAACCTGTTCCATATCGTCCACCGTCGAATTGACGCTTGCTGGATGCGTCTTCCATACTTCGTCCAACGCATGGCCCATGTGCGGCACAGACTGCACCTCATGTGTGTTGATCCTCTCGGAAAGACGGGACCTCGATGGAGCGGTCGTATAGAATCGCCCATGTCCCATCTTGCCATCTCTTGCAGGTGGCATTTGCACGCACACAAACTAGGTTATTGCCTCCATTTCCTTCGATGGGGAGGTTAAGATTACTTCTTGAGGTCGGCTGAGACGGCGGCAAACAGCGCAAGCATGCGTTGGTTCTCGTCCGTGGACCCGATCGTCGCACGGAGGCAGTTGTCGAGCAAGTGTTGGTTGCCGCGGTATCGAATCACGACGCCGCTCTCGGCCATCTTCTTGTACACGTCGTACGCATTGTCGCACTACACAAATCACTCTCATCCCTCGCCATATTTGTCGCTCGGACCTCAAAGAGCACAAAATTCGAGTCGGACGCGTAGACCGTGTGGACATATGGCGACTGCTGGAGCGCCGCCGTGACTTTTTTCTTCTCTTCGAGGATCGCCTTCACATTCGCTTGCAGCCGCCCGACGTTGGCGAGTGCATCCAACGCGACCTTGGACGAGAGCTTGTTGATGTTGTACGGCGCCTTGACGTTGCTGAGGATCTGGATCAAGGCGGCGTCGCCAAACGCAATGCCGAGGCGGATGCCCGCGAGGCCAAATCCCTTTGAGAGCGTCTGCGTCACGACGAGGCGGCGGTACTTGGTCACGAGCGACGCAAGGCTCGTGGCCGGCCGCTCGGCAAAGTCAATGTACGCTTCGTCCACAACGACAAAGCCCTTGTACTACGACACGTGTGACGACGAGAGACGACCAACACCAGGATGTACCTCGGGCGCATGGAGGAGAAACTCAATGTCTTCGAGTCGGAGCAAGTTGGCTGTCGGGTTGCCAGGGCTGCAGAGGAAAATGATCTTGGTGGTCGGGGTCGCCGCGGCCAAGATCTAAGTAGACACGTGTGAGAACCCTGTCACGTCTTGACAACAACGGACCTGGCGTGGATCAATGTGAAAGGCAGGAAGTTCGTCCTAGTTGCAAGTGGTGAGCCGTCGTAGGCAGGATCAACAAAAGTACGGGTTGCGACGGCGGTGTGATGACAAGGGGCGAGTCGATGATCTCGACGTCGTGGATGTCGGCACAGACACTGTACATGCCATATGTGGGCGACGTGATCATGATGGAATCCACGCGGGGCGTACAGGCAATGCGAATCATGAGGTCGATGACTTCGTCGCTGCCGACGCCCAGGAAGACATGCTTCGCTTCGAGGGGACTCGCGCCATCTTCTTGTCTGTGGGGAATCAACACACATGATCATATCGTGCATCTAGAGGACGACGGACCTCAATTTCGCCACAGCCGTCTTCAAGTCCACTTGATAAGGGCAAGGATACCGCTCGAGGCCGGCGCTTTTGAGGAGATGACCGTCGTCTAGAGGAGGTCCCAAACTGTTTTCGTTTGCGTCGAGCAACGTGCCTTCACTGTAGTCGTCGCGCGCGCATCGATATGGCTTGAGCTGGAGGATGTTGGGTCGGATCAAGCGCAGGACTTCGTCGGCGGTGTGTTCGGACGAATCAAAGTTGTTGGTGCCGTCAGTCAGCGCGCCTTTTGCTGCCGCGGACGCATACTTGTGAAGGAGAACGCCGATGCCAATGCCGACGCCGAACGTCGCGGCGAGTTCAATCGGTAGCTTTGCCATGATCTAGTTGAGGAATGACTCGGACGAGGGATTCCGTGGACAAAGCCGCCGCACGCTTTTTCTTCTGGTGCGAGTCGCGATTTTGCGAGCCTCCAAGATCCCTGCGTTCTCATTGGCCAATATTCAACCATCCGGTTTTGCATTTTCTTTGCGGTGCGTGGGCGCCGATGATGGCAATCCCGTGGCACCGATGGCGAGTCCGTCTGACTTCGGCGAACTTCATTAGGTTAATGGGGCGCACCGTCGACTATGCCGTCGGACTTCCTCCACAAGTTGACTCGTCGAGAGAGAGATCTCCATGCCCGATATCCGCGTATCCTGTCGCAGCTTGTCTTCCTTGGCTGCTTCGTTGACTTTCGTGAGATCGCAGTCCCATTCCCGCGCCTCGTCTTCCAGCGGAATGTACCGCCCGTTGTTGTACTTGTGCCCGCACTGACCGAGGATGCGCATCTTGGTCACGTTCTCGTTGATCTTGTCCAGCGCAATCCTAAGATGCAAGTCGGCAGAAGCCCACAACACACATGCAACGTACCAGGTCATGCTCTTGCGGTAGCCGCGGCCCGGGAGGCGTGGAATCAACTCGTCCAGTGGGACGCTCTGCCCCACGATCACACATTGCTTGGCCGATCGAAATTCGCGGTACAAAAGGTTCGCACCGATCGTCGGCGGTGAAGTTTTCCGTCGCTCACGCCGATACGTCGTGCGCGTGAGGCCATCTTCCAGCATCTAGACATGTCAACTTAGCCTCATTCTGGACACGCATTTGTACATGTTGGTCAAGGGGCACACTCACGCACTCGCCATTGTACCAGCCCGCGCTACTCAAGTACCGCATGTCTCGCACGACCGCCACGACCTGCTCGAAAGCGCCATGAATGTCAACTTGGTGCCGCCAGAGATACTGTATGTTGTCCATGTCGGTCGAGTCGACGATGAAATCGCCATTGAGCGTCTCGGCGGAATAGATGCTCGGGAAATGGAACTGCGCAAAGATGCGCTCCGTGTTGAAGTACATGATGCGCGTGAGCCAGTCGAATCCGAGCCGCCGCGCCGCGGGGTCCGCCAGGAGAGGAACATGCGCGATGGAGAACGTCACGGCGTGGGCGCGGGGTGTCACCTACATGTGCATGAGTCCCACAAGCCAGGCGACCATAACGTACTGGCAACCCACTCGAGACGGCCCATTCCCTCAAGGTTGCTTCGAGAGCTTTCCCACGTTCGACGTCCTGCTTCAGCGCCCGATGCACCAAAACGGATCGGGTAGTTTCTTCCCCCAACGCCTTGGAAATGTCTTGCCATGATAGCGCGGGAATCGCTTTCACGGGCCGCCGCCGGTCTTGCCCGATCAACTGTCCCTCCAGGCGCCATATCTGCTCCTTGAGTGAGTTTACTTCGTCCTTCTCTTCCTGTCGATACATGCGCTGTTTGTTGCGAATGTAGATGCGCGACTGGAGCTTCTTTGCCTCAGGGTCTATCGGACTCGCATGCTTCTTCGCCTTGGCCATCGTCCTGGCAACACTCAATTCTGATGCTGGGGAGAAGACCCAATCACAGCACGGCAAAGCGATAATGGTACCAATTTCTCAAATAAAAAGCAAAATATTTCCAATTTTATTACAATTGAAGCAGACAATTCAGATTTCGAGAAGACCAAACGCACTTTTGGACTGGCGGCGTGGGCCTCATTCGTTCCGGTGTGCCGTCACAACTGCAGCATACCGGTTCATGGCGGTCTCGGACTGCGGCGCGATCCACTCCCTACGATCACATCGGCATGAGCCATCATCATCTCTGACCCAGCACTCGTACCAGAGCAGGACCCCCGGTTTGGATTTCGCTTGGAAGCACTTGAGGCGACTGTCTTTGCCCAAGATGGTGCGCACCGACGGCCAGAGGCCATCGGCATGGTGTCGCACGGCACCTTTGTAGCCAAGGAGATCCAAAACGGCTTCTCGAAGAAAAGCTTCCGGTATGGCCGTGTGTCCCTTGAGGTTCGAAGTCGCGTGAAGGAGCAATTCTTCCTTGGCACAGACAACCAATCGCTCAATCTACCGTTCAATTGTGAAGACACTCATGGTGGAAGGGACAACGTACGATGCGTTCGTCGGCGTCCGACAAGCGATTGCTGAACAATACCAACCCAAGCACGCACACGACTAGCACAACCTAGGATACAGGTCAAATGTGTGCAGACCCATAAATGCGTACAAGGGGATACGACGGCAGGTCCTGAAAGTGCGTAACCAACCAACTGAGCAGCGCGTCCGCCACGCGGGCGACGCGGCCACGCGCAGCAACAAGACGCTCCATCGACACAAAGTAATACGCGGCGGCAGTGACCATGCCAAGGAGGAGCAGCGCTGCAATGGCTGGCACGAGTCCCTCGCCAAGCGGAACGGTGGAGGAGACATGACGCGGTCGGAGTCGTGCTTTCATCGGCGTGGCTCTGCCCGATCGCGGCGAGTTGGAGCTAGATACCACACGGGGGGATGCTTTAAAGGCTGACTTGGTTGACGAGGTTGGAGATGCCTTGGGCTTGCGGCGAATGAGACGTGGGACATCGTCGTCGTCGTCAACTTTGGAAGGGCCGTTGCGGTGATGCGCCGGGTGGCGGCGGGGTTCGCTTTCATGCAATTGAACGCACGATGTTGACACCTGAGGCATAGACACTCGCGGGCGGCGCTTGTCGGCCTTGGACGCATCGTCGAACGGCGCGTAAATGTTGATTTCGTCGTTCTCGGCGTAACCCAAATGCTTCAAATGGTAGTTGGATGTAGGCCTCAACTTCTCCTTCTCGGCTTTCACACGAAGCTTGGCCCTGTAGTCGTCGTCTTCGAGGCGTCGCAGCAACTCGTGGCTTCGCTCAAGCTCATATGCATTTACGCGTGCTGTGTAGGCTTCGGCAGATTCACTTGGAAGCTTCGTCGGGATACGTCGCGGAGCAAGTATTGTCTTGGACATGTCAAGGGGAGTTGATTTAGCAGCCACTGACGCATTGGTCATTTTCAAGGAAGGGATCCTGGCTGGGAGTCGGAGGGACCGGGCAGCGCCCTTCGTCATGACCTCGCGAATGCGTTTCTCCGAGAGCGCGGCCATGCGTTTCTTCTGTTGTTCGTCGAGAATCTGCTTCGCCTTGTCGAGGCGGGTCACGGGAGAGAGAACTTTCGACGCGGGGGACAAGAGATCGTCCGTCGGCATCTTGATGTCCGCCATCACACTGCTGCAGCGGGACAAGTGCGCGATGCCGTTTGAAAATTCAAAATACATTATCCGGATATCGAATGTAACATTGTTTTGTTTAAACAACCACTTTGCTTGAAGTATTAAAATTGTCAGTGACAAGTTTGATTTTCCTGCAGCCATGAATCTCCCCAAACCCGCCTAGACCGACTGTTGTGCCCATGTTCCAAGCTCCAGTATTGCAGCAATACTGCCTGAAAATCTATTTTAGCAACAATTGAACTCAGGACCAGATATTCAATTTGACAAATTTAAAATCCACCTTTGAGATATCTACCTATTTTGCGTCAAAATCATTGGACGCTTGAAAAATGGTCTTTGGCACCTTGAATGTCTATCCGGATGAGTTGGTTCGACTTTTCTTGATTTGACAAGGGACTCAAGCCCATCCCCCCACACGGGAACATTGTCGCCGCATTGGAAATGTTCGATGGGCCAAGTGATATCTCACAGACGAATTTATTTCAGGCCATTCTGCGTGATGTCACCGATGTTGTCCTGCTACTGTATCTTCTCCTGTAGAAGCACTTCCAGCACATACGTCAGCCTCTGCTTTCGTCTCTCTTCGTAGACAACAGCTCCACGAGAGTTTGAATGCTTTGCCTATCTCCCTTTGCTGAAGGATGGTACATCCTTCGTCGTTGAATTTCGAGCCATCGGCGCATGTGGTGCACTTTCTCGGCACTCTACAAGTTACTATAGTTGAATCACTACGTTTCATTGGCTATAAAGCAATACTTATTACGCAGTGATTGGTTAATATTTACAGCGCCAGGTTGGTGGTTTCGACATCATTCTCATCGTGTGGTTTGAGCCGAGCACATCAATGAGTGTCGTGCGGCTCCTTTCTCGCTCGCTGGCCCGTGCCGCCGCGAAGCCGACCTTCTCCATCCAGTCGCGCTTCCTCTCTGGTCTCCATGACGCTCCCCGCATGGACCTCACCCACATGTGGAACGTGGGATCCTTCCCCCTCGTCGACGACCACGCCGACGAAGCCGTGTTTGACACGACCGGCATGCTCTCGAGCCTCCCAGATCCGTTCCCCATGTTCCGCTACCCGACCGTGCCTCAGTTGATTGACGGCCTCACGAGCGACGTCGAGTACCGCGCCGACTCGGTCCTGCGGAAACGACGAAAGAAGATGAACAAGCACAAGCACAAGAAGCGAAAGAAGGCGTTGCGCAATAGAACCAAGAAGAACTAGAGGAGTACCATAGCTGGTCCATGGACGAGAGACCCCCCCGAGAGAATGCTGCTGCAAGTCGACGTCAACCTCGTAATTGAAAAAACACATTCCTCCATGCGATCGATGCCGGGTGTCCTTTCTCCATTTCTCATGTGCAGCTCTTCATCGGGTTAAGCGCAAGGCATGCTCACGACGATGCATTCGAGCTCTCATGTCGACCCAATGGTGCAAGATAGAACGCCCATACTGCGAGGTCAACTTGTCATGTTCACGCTTATAAAGCTGGGCTCGGATCTCCAACACCGATGTACACGAATAGATACATAAGTCTTCTAATCATACCCAACTCCTACGAGAGCGGTGGCGTTCCTACTGACACACGAGTGCTGGTTTACAACAACGTGACGTTCTGTCGCGGGGTCAACACTTCGTCGACTTCCATGAGCGCGCCGGCCGCCGCGGCTGACGAGGCCATGCCGGCAGCTTCCATCGGCGGGGACGGCATGTACGATTCGGACGGCGACCGTTTCTTCTTGAAGACAAACAACGCCACGAGGAGCACCAACGCGATGACCCCGATGATTATGCCGACGATCGCGCCCGTGCCGATCTTGGACGAGTCGCTATTGTCGCTGTTGGGGGACTTGTCCGTCGAGAGCGTGCCAGTCGGGCGGGGCGACGACGGCGCCGACGTGCCGATTTGGTCGGGCGACTGCGTCGTCACAGTGCCGTTGTTGGGTGTCGTTCCATTCGGCGAGACGGTCGTCGCATTGGGCGAGAGGGTCGTCGCATTGGGCGCCAACGTGGTTGCGTTGGGCGAGAGGGTCGTCGCATTGGGGGCGACAGTCGTGGACGCGTTCGGAGCGACCGTGGTCGTCTTGGACGGGTCAAGAGTCGTGACCGACGGCGTGGCCGACGCGGTCGTCGTGGGGACAGGGGTTACCGCCGAGGTTGTCGTGGGAGCGGGGGTGACGGCCGAAGTCGTCGTGGGGGTAGCGGTCGTTGACGGCGGCACATACGGAGATGGGAGAGGGCCCTTGCACTGCGCGCCGGGCTTGTTGTAGATGCATCCCAAGTTTCCGCCGGGCGTGATGCCGCAACAAGTGCCGTCCTTCAGCGTTTGGGAGCCATCGATGTTTGGCTGACCTTGTTGCGGGCAAGAGAACTTGCCAACGTTGTCATTGCCGCTGTAGTACCCCGAGCACGGGTCGCCGTTGACGCAGTAGACGGTGCCACTGCCCAAGAGGGACACTTCCTGCAGGCCTGGGGCGCATTGCGCGTGGACAGCCGTGATTGCCGCAAAGGCGGCATATACCAAGGAGGCGACACGCATGAAGTCTTCTCGGTGAAATTCGTGATTGACGGCCTCTGGGCGGGGCGACTGGCTCTTCTTCGCGCGGGTGTAATCCACTCGGTCGTGTGCAATGCGTAAGTTGACTTAGAGAATGTATGGGCCACAAAGCGCACATACATGTAATGCATATCGAAGTTCGAAGTTTGTATTTAAATTCAAAATTCATTATAATATCGGGTACGCTGGACACTTTCGCCAAATTAATTAATTCCATTTTTTGCGACGTTGGAGCCGTAATATATGTGCGGCCAAGTGGAAACCGAAAAACACCCACCTGGATGAGTTGAGCCAATCAATGCTCCAGTTCATGAAATTATAGCCAATCAGAACATAGATCACTTCTGCGTCTGTGCGTCACAGGGCATCCATGAAACCGACTGGAAGGAATTTCAGCGGGAGGGAGCGACCTGCAGAAGGGCATGTGGTGTGTCGAAAGAACGAAGAGATGAACGAACTGGAGAGAGGCTGCTGGTTGATTGAGGGGGCGCGGCAATCCGCGCCGCGGAAGATGCAGCTTTGGTGGGCAGTCGAAGGTGGAAGGAAACGTGGCGCGCCGCAGCAGACGTGCGGGCGTCGGGCAAAGTTGTTTGTGCGTTCTTCGAACAACCTTCCGACGAGACGTGCTTAGGAAATTCATCATCCCGCGAAGCAGGGGCGAGATTGGGTTCAACGAGGCCAGTGCTGGTGGCAGAACAGTCGCAGTATCGCGGCACGGACAGCGGTGGCCAATGATTCACCGTGGCTCCACGTTGGAGCATGCATTTGTGGTCGTTCGCATGCTCAACAATGCATGAACGAGCTTTTGGACCGATGTACTGTACCGCACCTGCCATTCTGAGATAGAGACGAGCATGTAAACGCGTCAAGGAGAACGCACATGTGCAATCGAGCTGCTTCATGGGGTGCAGACCTACCTCCTTTTTACCATGGACCGCCTGTCCGTCAAAACACCTCTCTTTTCTTCATGCACGAACGCATTCCAAAGTTCACAAACATCCTTGTACTTGACACATGAGGGTGTCTGTGAGGTGGGGGCTTCCACGGGGGAATGA
Source organism: Aphanomyces stellatus (assembly GCA_009835185.1). Lineage (NCBI taxonomy): Eukaryota > Oomycota > Saprolegniomycetes > Saprolegniales > Verrucalvaceae > Aphanomyces > Aphanomyces stellatus. The sequence continues at coordinate 16,264 of VJMH01007456.1, forward strand.
ACCTTTGTCTTTCATGCTCTTCCATGTACGGCGACCCTCAACATGCTAACATGCTGCCTATTATTGTGTGCGACTGCAAAATGCATTTGACAAAATGTCAGTCCGAGTGAAGAGTAAATACCACGTTCGCTTGATTGGCGTTTCCATTGTCCCATGTTTATCCCACGTGTGTTTTGAAGCTTCGAGCCACGACAAACGGCAATCCTTGTGATCTTGCGACGAAACAGTGAGCAAGGATTCCCTCGCTTCCCCAAACTTGCTTGTTGGGCTAAACAGAACCTTTGAAAGCAGCAATGGGGGAATTGTCGGTCTTGCAGAACTGCCCATCCTCATTCGGGGGAAACAATGTAATGGTTTATCCCAATATGCCCCTGCATTGGGGCAACTTCAACACCAATTTCATGGGAATGTTGCTGGGTCAAACACCACCAGTATGCGAATGGAACAGGGCAAATGCAAAGATTTGCATGACTGACGACTGACATGATGTTGAGGGGGCAGCATCTCATGCGCTTACTTCCAAGCGACCATGGGCACAACTATGACTCCCATGTGCCCCTGCCCCAACGATCTCAAAAGCATCTTGCCTCGGAAGATGCATTTAGTATGTTTGTCCCAAGGATGGGAAAAACACCCTAATTTAACCCAATGTCCCTCAGTCCCACATCGGACTTGGGCACAAAAAATCTTGTGATCCTCCAACCTCCCTCCGTCCGTGGACGCTTTTTCATTTGCGAATTTCCGATCCATTGTCATGTGGCGCCTCACCTCCGTCGCCGCCTCGCGCCGCCACTTTAGTTCGAAGACGAAGCCTGCATTCGTCTTTAACTCGGCCGCCGAATACTACAACTACTTGAATGAACACCACAGCCGCCTCCCGTGGGGTTTCTCCGTCGGCAGCTCGACCTTCAAGTTCACGCCGCAAGAAGCGCCGCACATGCCGTCGCAGATGACGATGACCCTCATCAAGCCCCACAAGCCGACGCCCCTCTTTGGCGCTGTCTTCACGCAGAACGCATGCCCCGGTGCACCCATCAAGGTCGGCCGCAAGCGCTTATCCGAAGACACGCTCGGTGCCATTATTGTCAACAACAAGATTTCCAACGTGTGTGCGAACGGCGGTGGCGTAGCCGACGCACAGGACGTCTGCGACGCCATCGCGCAGCATTTGGATCTCCGCGGATCTCAAATTCTCCCGAGCAGCACGGGCGTCATCGGTTGGCGCATCCCCGTCGACGCCATGATCAACGCGTTGCCGCAACTCGTCGAATCGCTCCAAGACACGAGCATCCTTCCCGCTGCCTCGGGCATCATGACGACTGGTGCGGCGTCATCCATTCTCTTCCTTCTCGTCCTCATGGCGTCCTAGATCTGTACCCCAAGATCCGATCCGTCGACGTTTGCGGCGGCCGCATTGTCGGCATTGCCAAGGGCGCCGGCATGGTCGAACCCAACATGGCCACCATGTTGAGCTACATCCTCACGGGTAACAAGACGACGGCATGCCAACCCTTCCAATGTCATCTTCTTTCTGTCAGATCTCTCGGTCCCGCGCGACGTCCTCCGACAGCTCCTCGCGGACGTTGTCGACAAGACGTACAACTCGATGAGTGTCGACACGGACGAAAGCACGTCGGACACGCTCGCGATTGTCTCTTCGGACATGATTCCCTTCGACATGAGCCAACTCGAAGCCTTTCGCGCCGCGCTCTACGATGTCTGCGCCGGCCTCTGCGAAGACATTGTCCGGAACGGCGAAGGCGCGCACCATGTCATGCGCGTGAACGTCAAGGGCGCGCAGAGCGAGGCGCAGGCCAAGGGCATTGGCAAGTCGATTGTGAATTCGCCGCTGCTCAAGTGCGCCGTGGCGGGCAATGACCCGAACGTTGGCCGCCTCGTCATGGCCGTCGGCAAGTACATGGGCAAGCACCACAAGGGCGTGAACGTGGCCGAGTCGATGACCATCTCGATGGGCGGCTTGCGCATCTTTGAACATGGCGAATTCACGCTCAATGGGTACGTCAAGAGGAAGCGAATATTCGACACTGAGGACGAAGCTAGGGACATTGACAAGCAGTTGGTCCAGCACATGAAGACGGCGCAGTTGACGGAAACGACGCGCGGCGGCGTTGACCACACGTCCCGCGACTACCCGCCCCATGACCACATGGTTGAGATTGAAGTCGACCTCGGCCTCGGAAATGCCGCCGCAAAGGTCCTTGGCATCGACTTGACCAACGAGTACGTTGCGATTAACGCCGACTACCGCTCGTAAACAAGAAAGGAATCGACATTGTCGTCTGAGTGAGGTGGGAGAGTTTCCCAGAAGAAGCTGGAGTCTATTTGTCGTGCCCGAGTGCCTGGCGAGCATGGAATACATTTGCAGGGCAGCGGGATGAAAGGAAGGGTGGTGTGTCACCTCTATTCCCCTTTGGGCACTCGGATTCCTTTGCCACTTGAAGCCCATGCAACAAGCGAACCTTTCTCGAAGCGCGCGAATGAATTTGGAGGCGACAAATTTGACCCAATTTGAACGAACATCACGACGACCACAAAAAAAACGTCTTTTTCTTTAGGCCAAAATTAATTCTACTACGCAGTAGGCGAGTTAAAGGTTGAATACGGTGAAGTACCTTCTGAATCGTGACACGGGTGGAGGACGGAATCAGAATACGACGTCCATTTCACCAAAACCTTCGCACCCCTCAACCGCTACCAACAACCCACGAGACCCTGGCTTCGTTGGAGGACATGTGAAAAGGACACCAATATCATTTCGCCTTTCGTTAAAAACCTATTTAACGTACATCAAATAAAAACAACCCTTTGTGCAAACCATCAATTGTTGACTCACAAAGTCAATAATTGCGTACATGTCGCACGCACCCAGAAGTGCACACAAGTCACGCGCAGCGTCCTGTACGCAAGCCACCGCCGCATTGCCGCCGCCATCTCGCGCCGTTGGCTGTACGGGTCGTCTGAGTCGTCAGCCTTCTCTGATCCTGCGCACTTGTCATCTTCATCCAAGTGGGAACAATTGAGGCGGGTTGACATGAATCTTCAGGGATGGATCTGGATAACCAGCCCAAGCCCATGAATCCGGAGTGGATTTAGACATCCCTCCTCACACCACGAAACGGACCAATGGCACGCCGCTGCGCTCCTGTGCCACTTACGACGGTCAGTTCGACATTTGCCACCACGATGAAGACATCTATCTTTGCCCTCGTCGTTGCCGCCGCCCACGCCGCCTACCCAATCTACGAGGTCCCTGCCTTTGACCTCCGCGACGCGAACGAAGGCCCCGCGCTCGTCGCGGCTATCAAGGAGACCGGCATCGTCGCGCTCAAGAATATCCCCAACTACGAGTCCACGCGCGCTGCGTACCTCAAGGCCGCCGACGCCTGTGTGAGCGCCCGTGATGCCCCTGTCACCCACAAGCGCCTGGTGGACGGCACGCGCCGCCGCACCTTGAGTACGTTCGCCGACTTGGATGTTGTGCCGGACTCGCTCACGGCCGCTTGCCCCGACTACGTTGCCGCCCTCACGGTACCCACATTCTCCATGACGAGGCGACGCATCTCACAGACAAGTAGGCGTTCAACGGTGTCGTGGATCAAGCGACTTTGGCCTTTGCCAAGGCGTTGGATGGCTCGTCGGGGGCTGAGTCCAAGCCCGTGGAAGATGTGATCACGCACGGCCAGCACTTGGAACACTTGCATGCGTACTCGAACCCAGTCGTGTCCCGCGCCGCGCCCTCGGGTACATTTCTTCCTCCCATGCACCTTTGAGATGCATCGTAGATGTGTCGTTGGAATGGCACACGGACACTGGCGTTGGCATCTTTACGGCCGCGCCAACCTTCTTTGACGGCGCCAACAACGAAGTCGCCAACCCGGACGAGAACGCGGGTTTGATCGTCATGTTGCACGGCAAGGAATACAAGCCGACGCAAAAGGCCGACGAATTGCTCGTCATGATTGGCCAGGGCTTCAACGACTGGGGCAACTTTGGCCTGCGCCTCCCACCTGTCCTCCATGCGATGTTCATGCCCCGCGCCGCGCCGTCCGACGTCAAGCGCATCTTCTACGGTCGCATGGCACTGCTCAAGCCCGACGCGGTTGTCGCGCATGCCAAGATGACGTACGACGAATTCTCCCAAGGCAACAAGCGCTTCTTGCTCGGCCAAGACGTATGCGACACACATGAGTTCTCCTGACGATGCGCCTCTCATTAGGATGACTTTGCCACGATTGCGTGCCCCGTGGGTCGCCGCCTGCAAGCGTCCGAGGCGAGTTGCACCGTCGGCATCTGGGCGCCGTCCAACGCGAGCGCGGCCAATGTGACCAAGGCCAAGTGCATGCGCGACTGCAATGTCGACACATCGGTGGAGCACATGAAGGCCGACTTTCAGCGCTGCCTCGACATGAAGTGCGAAAAGAAGAGCGAAGTCGCGAATGGCGGCACGACGTGCTGGATGGTACACGACTCATCTTACAGGGACATGGACGGCGACTGGCGACTAGGTGTGCGTGCAAAAGTATTCGGACGCGACGTGTCCGTCCAAGACCCAAACGTGTGTCGACGACTCGCTCATCTGCCAAGGTAGACTTCCTCAGGTTGACGTCGCTCATGTTTCAAGGTGGCACCGTCGCCCCTGTGCCGACCGCGGCCCCGACCACGACCCCTGCCGCCGGGACCAAGACGGGGGCTGCGAACGCCCTCTCCGTCGGTGCTGCTGTCGCCGCTGCATTCCTTGCGACGGTGTTGTAAAGAGTAACGACATGACGTTGAGAGACTTGCACGACGGGTCGTAGCAGCACCATCGATTCTGCTTGCAAATATGTTGCACGTGAATATGCATGTACTTTGATTGCGCGGGAGTCACAGCGTTGGTTCTCATGTTCTCGTCCGCCGGTCAGAGAGATGAATGATGTGGCGCCAAAATTGTCCGTCTCGACGTCCCGATGGACACCCGCCGCCCCGCCTGCCGAAGCCGACGGTGTGTAACAAGGGAAATGATGATTCAATCGTCATTGCCACGGGAACACCTTGCAGATTCCCATTATCGCCGCGCACGTTGCCGCCGACAGCCAGGACTTGCCGTGTGATGAGAGCAACTTGGTGATTTCTCCACAGTCTTCTGGCCGGAATGAAACTGTGGCAGTTTCGAGTATTTAGACAGTAACTTTGATTGGTTAAAATTATTTGATAATATTCTAGCCAATCAAATCCCAAATATATGTTCCACAACAACCGTCGCACCTTTTCAGCCCAAGCGTCAACATCTGCTGGCATTGTTGAACGCTTCTCAGGCAATTGTGCGAGCTGAATTCCACGGAACATTTCGCTGCCTTGCACCTCCTTCTTGTCCTCCAAGCCATACAACAAGAGCCACAAGAGGAGCTGTTATATAGTGGATGCCACAAGCTCACACTGGTTGCTTGCGTCCTTCGATCCGAGGGTGGTTTGCCACGTTTTTACACCCCGAAATGCACACAGGCAATGGCTTTTGAAACTTTCTGTTGGAAGAAAAGAACTTATTTATGAGATTTAATCAGCCAATAAAAACGTTGTGTGGCGTATCCTGAGAATTCTAAATTGTATTTGAACCAATGAAACCAACCCAACTGTATCTTGTTCGAATTCCAGCGACAGGAAGTTGGTCGTCATCGACGCTGACCACAAACTGCTTGCCGCCAGTAGGTGTCAGTTCCATTTTTGCAATGAAGACTGCCATGTTCGCCCTCGTCCTTGCCGCTGCTGCCGCCGCGCAATCTACCTTTCCCACCTATGACGTCCCCGCCTTTGATCTCAGCGACGCTACCCAAGCGCCGGCCCTAGTCGCCGCCTTGAAAGAGACTGGCATTGTTGCGCTCAAGAATCTCCCCAACTTTGAGTCCACGCGCGCCGCGTACCTCAAGGCCGCCGACGCTTGCGTGAGTGCTCAACATGGACTTGTTTCCCATAAGCGCCTGGTCGATGGAACGCGCCGCCGCACGTTGAGCACGTATGCCGACGTCGACTTGGTGCCCGAGACCCTCACGGCGGCTTGCCCTGACTACGTGGCCACCCTTACGGTACCTTTTGACTTGGGACATTTCATCTGACGCTACTGACTCCAGGCATTTGATGCGGTGGTGGACCGAGCGAGCTTGGCGTTTGCCAAGGCGTTGGACGGCGCGTCGGGTGCCGAGAACCAACCCGTCGAAGATGTGATCAAGCACGGCGAGCACTTGGACCATTTGCATGCGTACTCGAACCCGACCGTGTCCCGCGCCGCCCCCGCTGGTACGACACGCGTCGTCCAATCTGTAGTGATCACCGTGACTTAGACCTGTCGCTGGAATGGCACACGGACGCGGGTCTCGTCATCTTCACTGCCGCGCCGACCTTCTTCGACGGTGCCAACAACGAAGTCACCAATCCTGACGAAAACGCGGGCTTGGTTGTCCAATTCAATGGCACGGGATACAAGCCGACACAAAAGGCCGACGAATTGCTCGTCATGGTTGGCCAAGGCTTCAACGATTGGGGTCATTTTGGCTTGGACCTCCCGCCCGTCCTCCATGCAATGATCATGCCCCGCGCTGCGCCTTCGGACTTGAAGCGCATCTTCTACGGCCGCATGGCGCTCCTCAAACCCTCCATGACGATGACCAACACCAAGATGACGTACGACGAATTCACGCAAAGCAACAAGCGCTTCTTGCTCGGCCAAGAGACGGTACCTTGGATCGATTGTCAAGGTCTCATGTGTGTGTGCAGGACGAATTCGCGACCATCGCGTGCCCCATTGGCCGTCAATTGCAAACGACCGACCCGAGCTGCACCGTGGGCATCTGGGTAAGCGCGATCCCATACATCCATCGACGTGACTCCAGTGTCTGTGTAGGTACCTTCGGACCCGAGTATCGCTGGCGCCACCAATGCCTCGTGCATGCGCGCGTGCAACGTGGATTTCTCGACGCATGCAGCGGAGGCGGCCAAGTGCAAGGCCCTGCAATGCGTCAAGACGTCCGAGGTGGCTGATGGTGGCACCACTTGCTGGATGGTACAAATGTGTCATGACACTACATTACAATGGGACGATTAGGTGTGTATTCAAAAGTTCACGGCCGCGCAGTGCCCGTCCCAGAAGGCCACGTGCGACAGCGACCAGTTGGTCTGCTCTGGTACGTCAGAAATGTGCGATGCATGAGCTGAGACTCTGTCCAAGGCGGTGCCTCGACTTCGACGGTTTCCAACTCGTCGACAACCACGACCTCCAACGTCACCGCTTCCCCATCCACCGCCCCCACAACGACGCCCAAGTCGTCTGCTGGGACCTACGGCGTTGGTGCCGCAGTTGCTGCCGTGGCTGCGATGGCGTGGATGTAGTAGATGGCTCGAGGATGTTGAATGCACACATTTGAATTTCACGTGAGCTTTTATGGAGAATTCGGTTTCGCCTTGAAACGCCGGCTTATCCGGATGTGCAGGTCTCGATCCGGATAAAACGGATGGACCAATCAAATCGACGTGGGAGACCATGCTCACCACGAACCATCAAAACGGGAGTTCAGTCGTCCGCGAGGAAGACATCGACGGCGCAAGATGAGCACGGCCATGGCAAGAATCAACGAGCTGCAGGCGGAATATGACCGTACGCAGAAGAACAAGGCGACGATGAAGCACTTGTGCTTGATTAAGGCCAAGATCGCCAAGTTGCGCCGCGAAGTGCTCGAAGGCGGCAAGACGGGCGGCGGCGGAGCCGGCGCCGGCGAAGGCTTCGACGTCAACAAGTCGGGGGACACGCGTGTGGGGTTGGTCGGTTTCCCGTCCGTAGGCAAATCCACGTTGCTGACGAAACTCACGGGGACGTTCTCGGAAGCCGCGTCGTACGAATTTACGACGTTGACGGCGATTCCCGGCACGGTCAACTACCGCGGCGCGCGCATTCAAATCCTCGATTTGCCTGGTATCATTGAAGGGGCCAAGGATGGCAAAGGTCGTGGTCGCCAAGTCATGGGGACGGCGCGCACGTGCAACGTGATCCTCATGGTGTTGGACGCGATGAAGCCCGCGACGCACAAAAAGTTGATTGAGCACGAACTCGAGGGGTTTGGCATTCGCTTGAACAAGAAGCCGCCGAACCTTGTGTTGCGCAAGAAGGACAAGGGTGGCTTGAACTACACGGCGACGTGCGAGCAGAGCGAATTGGACCAAGAGACAGTCGCGCAACTGCTCAAGGAGTACAAGATCCACAACGCCGACGTGACGCTGCGCGAGGACATCACGGCCGACGAATTCATCGATGCGATCGAAGGCAACCGCGTTTACATTCCGTGTCTCTACGTCCTGAACAAGATTGATCAGCTCACGATCGAAGAGCTCACGATCATCGACCAACTCCCGCACAACGTGCTCATTTCGGCGCACCATGGCTGGAACTTGGACGAGTTGCTCGAAAAGATTTGGGACTATTGCAACATGATCCGCATCTACACCAAGCCCAAGGGCCGCCTCCCCGACTACGACGCGCCCGTGATTTTGCATTCAGCCCAGCCGTCGGTCGAAGATTTCTGCATGCGGCTGCACAAGGCCATCCTCAAGCAACTCAAGTACGCCAACGTGTGGGGCCAAAGTGTCAAGCATCAGCCACAAAAGGTCGGGAAGGAACACATCTTGATGGACGAAGACATTGTCCAGCTCGTCAAGAAGAATTAAATCAACACGAGTCTGAGTGTTTGTGTCTATTTCGGGCGTGGGGCGGCGGTAACGCCATTTCGGCAACAACGGGGATGGCGGCCAGCCTTGTCGTGGACCGCATCCGCGCGGAAATCAACACGCTCCGGAACGAACCGTCCTTCTGGTCCCTCCGATCGCTCCATGACATATCGATCCAATCCATTTCACAGAGCCCCATGGGCGTTCCCATCCTCATTGACGTTATTCCGTCGTCGGAGCTCGATCTCCCCGCCGACGTTGTCACGATCGAGTTCCTCATCAACGCCAAATACGGCCCGCATCCGCCTGCCGTGCGCTGCCTCGGCGCGTTCACGCACGTGATCTGTGATCCCAAGGGCCGCCACGTGAACTTAACGATGCTCCAGCGCGCCGAGAAGGGATGGTCCAAGTCGTATACGCTCTCGACGGTCCTCTATGCGATTCGGTTTGCGTTCCTGCGGAAGGGCGGGGACACGGGCAACGACTGGGTACGTCGAGATTGATGCGAGAATATGCCCACGATCCATCATCGCGTTGCCAGGACCTTCGCTCCAAGCAACTCCGCGTCCTCGAAGAAAAGCACCATGTCGTGTCCAGCAACGTCGTCGTCGCGCAATGTTCGGGTGCAGGCGGTCGGTTGGTTGGCGCGCGCGAATTCATGGAAGACGCCATGGTGTGCGTGGACGAGCTCCCCTGCGGCAGTAACAGCACTCTTGGCTTCCATCCAGCCGTCTACTGCGTCGCCGATGGCCACGCGGGTGTCGTGTGTGCTGACTTTTTGGTGCGCCACTTGCCCTCGGCAGTTGGTGCCCATCTCGCCAAGGACAAAAGCCCGAGGTTTTGGATCTTGGAGAGCATCATTCTGAATATTTGAATTCCAGGGAAGCACTTTTTCGCGCGCACAAGGAAGTGGACGCTGCGTTCCACGATTGGGCGCTTGCCGAGAACGACACGTCTGGGAGCACATGCATCACGATCTTGTACGATGGGCTGGACAAAGTCTACTGCGCGAATGTCGGCGATTCAAGGTTCGTCCTCCGCCCACCGATGATGCCTCACTGCTGGGACGTAGAGCACTCCTGCTACGCGGCAACCAAGCCATTCAAATCTCACGGGACCACCGATCGATGGACGTGGAAGAGCAAGCGTACATTGCCACTCGAGGTACACACGGCCGAGGATGTCCCTCATGACGGCGTCGTCCAGGTGGCTTTATCAGCAACGACCGCACCTTCGGCCAGCTCACGGTCACGCGCGCGTTTGGGGACATCGACATCAAGAAACATTTCGGCGACTCGCTCTCGGCCGCGCCGGAAATCTCCGAGTGGACTGTGAGTCCCCACGGCGATGTATTTGTGCTCGCGTCGGACGGGCTCTACGCCGTCATGGACAACCGCACCGTCGGGTCCATTGTGCTCACGATGCTGGAGAAGGATGCGTCTCTCCAAACGATCGCTGACGTAAGAAGATCTTGTATCTTGATGGACGCCCATGTCTCGTAGGAACTCGTGCGAATATGCGTCATGGATCGCGGCGGCGAGGACAACACGACAGCGATCGTCGTGCGTGTCACCCCCGAGATGGACCACCGCGTGGTTGCCTCGTCAGCGAATGCGAAGAAAGCCACGCCAAATGACGCTATCGAGGACGACTTGTCTCTCCTTGATGAGCCGATGTTGGGGCTCCCAACAACATCTCTCTCGGTCAACAAGTCGGTGGATAAATTGTTAGAAGACTTGTCGCTGCAGGACAACACGACGTCGACCGAGCCGCCGGCCGTGGTGCTGCCCAAGGAAGCGTACATCAGACGGCCCATGACGGTCAGCCCCGCCGTGCTCAAGAACGACGAAGAGCTCATGGACTTCCTCCTCGACGAACAGAACTTTAAAGCGTAACGACCCACATCACAACACATACTGCGATCTTCTTGGGGGTTTCACATGGAGGATTGCTACATTTCCCCTTCTTTTGGATCCCGCGCAACGCTAAAAATAGAATGCCACCTATTTCCGGCATGTATTTGTGGCATTTGTCGATTGAGCCACCCTCGGAGCGCCTTCATGCACGACCGGCTGGCCGAACTCACAGGTACGCGATGGAGCGAATCTGTGCATGATGCTTGATACTTGGGATGCAGGGAAACCCGCAGGCGGGGACGTGGCGATCGATGTCGAGGTATGTCTAGAGACGTCATCTTTGTGGTCATTCATGTGTGTTCTAGTCGTAAGTGCTTGCACAAGTTGGGGGCCGTTGCTCACGTGGTGCCCATAGAGGCAACGTCGCGCGGCCCAAGTTTATGGAGAAGTTTTTCCTTGACGTTGAAGACATGCAAGGCGATCTCGGCAAGATTGCGTATGTGCTTCATGGTGGCATCATCCATGGACTGACTCATGGTCGATAGTATCGCGACGGACCGGATTTCCGAGCTGAACCACCAAGCCCTGCTGGCGACGGCCTCTGGCGAAGAACAAAGTAAGCTCGCCACGACGACACACTCGTGTTCAATCACGACACTTAGTCATCAGTCAAGAGCTGTGTCTCGTGATCGACGCAACCAACAAGGTCGCGGCGCATGCCAAGGGCATGCTCGAACTCATCAAGAAGGAGACGGCCGAGAAGAAGAAGGACAAGAACGTACCTGCGTCGGAAATGCGGTCGGCAGTACCGACACGCCATCACGACTGACCCTCGTCGGCCTGTAGCATCCGAGACAACATGTCGACGACGTTGACACGCAAGTTTATGGACACGATGAAAGAGTACCAAAAGGCGCAGCAAAAGTTCAAGTCGGACATGAAAAACAAAGTGAAGCGGCAGGTGCAGATTGTCAAACCCGATGCGTCCGAGCAAGAGATCGACATGGTCATGCGGTCCGCCGACCCAGGTACACACCATCATGATGGATCTCGGTATGGTCCTCATTGTGTGTCTATAGGTGCCATCTACCGCAGCGCGATCCTCCAAGGCAGCAACGATTCGATCAAAGAAGTGTACATGAACTGCCACGACAAGTACCAAGACGTGCTCAAGCTCGAACAGAGCGTGGCCGAGCTGCACCAAATGTTCCTCGACCTGGCGCTGCTCGTGGAACAGCAGGGGGAGATGCTCGACCAAATTGAGTTTCAGGTCAAGACCGCATCCAATTACATTGACCAGGGCAACAAGGAAGTGACGAAAGCGATCAAGTCACAGAGCAGTCTGAGGAAGAAGCAGTGCTGCCTCCTCTTCTTTGGGCTGATCGTGATCCTCATCGCAGTGCTCGCGTCCGGCGCGTTCAAGAGCAGTAAATAGTCCCAACACATCGTCTAATGTATTATGCCACGTGCAAAGCAACGAGTGGGTTACGGCTTGGACGTCGCGGGCTTGAACACTTGGCCCAACGCCGCCTTGAAGCAGTCAATGTTGTAGTCGATGATGCCTTGCTTGGTGAAGTTTTCCGACCGGAGCAAGCACACGAGCGCCAAATAGCTACACATACATGAGTGGCAAGCGATTGACGACAATGTACTTGTTGACTTCGCGGAGATAGAGCACCATGCCGTTGTTCAAGCGAATGACCGAGGACGACTCCGAGTCGTAGGCAAGACCATCGCCGTCGCCTTCGTCCTTCATTCTACCTCAAAATGGATGATTATGGAGAGCGAGGGTGGTGACGCACCCGTAGATACACGAAACGTCGATGACAACATCAATCATGTCGCTGCAGAGTTCGTACGATTGCATGTCCACGGGGTTACTGTCCGTGGCAATGTATACCTTACTCACAACGTCAAAGAGAAACGATTTCTCCATGTTGCAGCTCGAAATCAAAATGTTGAGCAAGTTTTCCAACGTTGGCAACTGCGGAATCAACTTTTGCACGACTTTGCTAAACGCTTCAAAGATGCTGTGGTCGTAGATGCTACCGAGTGTACACATTCAGTTATGCCATGACATAGTAAAGAATCCATGTACCTCGTCAAGTAAAAGCTCATGTGGATGTCCAACTCGCCGTCCTGGATTTCTTCCGTGATCTGTTGCTGAATGTCACGCTGGCAATCTATGCGGCCGCTCGTGAGAGATCGATAGAAGAGTGAGTCGTACCGATCTTGTGGTCATCCGAGAGGAAGAGATCGCCATCGACCTTGTGGATAAAGACCTCAAAAAAGATGTTGGGATTGTAGCGATGGGCGCGCGCGACCGTATCGTGCAACCGTGCGAGGGCTTCGACGTACGGATCGTCCTGTGGAGAGGTTGAACATCAAGGGACTCAGGGTGATGTACCTGCGCGTCAATAACAAAGACAATCGCGCCGCAGTTGCCAAAGATCATTTCTTCGTTCACGAGTTGGCCGCCATAGACCAAGTCATCTGGCGCCCGTCAGTCGGAGACGACTAGTATTGAGGAAGGAATTGCATACCCTTAAAGTCGAAATCGCCAGGGAAGTCCCAAATTTGAAACTGGACAAACGAATTGTTGGCAATGTACTTGATGTCGAGGCTGTTGGTGCCTTCAAGGAACAACGTCTCGTGCGGCGACATCTTGTGGAAGACCACGCGCTGGATGCTCGATTTGCCGCTTCTACTCACAGAAACAGTAGTTCGCGCATGAGGAACTCGAAGAATACCGTCGCAGACCCATGAGGAGGATGCGGGGCTTGTTTTCGCCACTCAGAGCACTGCCATCGCCATCGTCAAATCTACACCGCCGCCGTCGTGAGTATCACATGCCGCGATCGATCGTCTCAGTGGCATAGTACCCATGGGAAAGCGAATATCCATCCGCATCTACAAGTGAAGCGTCAAATGTGATCCCATTATGAGGCATCGACTGTACAAGAATTGTCACCCCACGCCATCTCCATGCTGCAACGTCGAGTTCAGAAAATTGCGTCGTGCGAGGGGCAATGGTAACCGGACTCAACATTTATCCGGAAGCACTTTTGACACCTTTTGACGGATTTGGAATTGACATGCGAAACGGCCACGCGCTGCGAGAGATTCTGCGGCGCCACGTCCACCGGCGGCGGCGATCTCCATGAACGCATTCAAATCGAAGTCAAGAATTTAGACCGACAAAGACCAATCACTTTGTTACTTCGTCGAGGATAGATAAGGGAGCTACGAGCTACGAGGGACCACCACAACTACATGGATCGCTGGCGCTTGCACAATGGCACGGGCGTGTCGTTGTCGACTTCCATCATGTCGAGATCAAGGGCCGTGGAAATGGACATGTGCTGGATTTCTTGCTCCAGTTCACGCTCACGCTTGCACAGCGGTCGACTGACAAACGACTGCGGTGGATGCATGCGCTGGCGCGGATGTTCGGGAAAATCAAACCCGAAATAGGTTCCACCGCGAAGGGTGTGCTGCACCTGGACACGGGTATGAGCTGTGGGTCGTAGCCGAACAAAACTCGAACCTGTTTTCGAAACAATTGAGGGTTTTGCACCAATGTGTCGGCCGCTGGTTGATTCACGGCAGATTCAATGCTCGGTTCAAGGAATATCAACTATGCATGATGCGGTGAATAGACAAAGACATTGAAAAGACGAGCATACTTGCAGTCCGAGCAAGATCGTATTGATGCTGAGGACAGGTCGCCAGTCCTTGCCCAAAATGGAAAACATCACGCGGCCGGTGTGGACGTCGACATTGGGATGCCAGATTCTACAAGAGAGAGAATCGTGAATGTCGCATTGGAAACACCGCACGCACCTGTCCAAGCTAAATACAAGCGGAGCTACATCCAGAAAGGGTATGACACTCGACTCGAGGCAATCACATGTGGGTACCGTGGAAGGGATATGTTCGCGGAATGTCGAAGCGGAATCGAAAGTCGCCATTGGCATAGGGACCTCCTGTATCGCCGACGGAGATGGCAATCAAAATGCGCAAGAGATTGTCCACGCCGTCGGGGAATTCGATTTGAGTTGTTGCATGTGCACATGTGAACTTTCCTTTGGCCAACTGATACAGCCCATGAGTCTTCTGTTAAAGATCGAAGGAAACGTACCTCATTGACATCCTTTCTTACTCGCAGCGTCGCGAGGTCCAGCCGGGAGCACATGCTGTTGAGAAGCGCCGCCTTGCGATGATTCCTTCTCCCAACGAAAATTGGTTTGGCGCTTGCAAGCAACAGCATCGTTTCTGATTGGTTAAAATCTTGGAGGCCAGTTGAAGGTATTTCAGCCAATCCGAATGCTCCTTCTCGGATTCTGTTTCCACGAAAGTGATTTTATTCATACATCCCGACGTTCTAGAAACCATATACAAATAGCAAGATAAAGGGCGAGGTTGGCATTTTATTTTGCCTATATATTTTTTCCTGGTCGCTGCAAATTAGTTCGTCCATCCCAACGAATTTCCCCCCATGGTCAAGCCATCACGTCTCGCGGCAAATGGCGCTCGGCGCCATGGAGCGAGCCTGCATGCACATTCACAACACGCGATTCCACCATTTGAGATACTCCAATGCAACCCATACCTGGTGGATCGCATATCACGCCGATGAACGGCATTCTGCGATGCACGCTTAGTCTAGGTCCTGACAAAGATCCACGTAGATCTTGCGCGAGGCATGAGGCAATGGGCCACGAGAATGCATGCACCATCCCTTGTATCCTCTATGCAAGACGCAGCTGCTCGTCCGCGATGGACCAGAGGACACCGAGCTGCATCAACCTTGTGACTTGTCTTGCTCAAGGGATGGCAATAAAAATGTGATTTTCTGCTCACCCGCGGAGGAATACAAAACACTAGATATAATAAAAATCTGCAGAAAAGTACGGCTTCAAGTGCCACCACATCGAGACAGACATGGCCGACGATGGGGATGCAGGAAAGGCCGCCGCGGCGCCACCGCGGCGTCGCATGAAGCCGTTATTGCTTTACGAAGAACTTCTTCTGGGCGGCGCGCATACATCCGGCCCAGGCGCCAAGAGGTTCACGTGTGTGGACGTCTGTGCCCGCTTCCTCGCGTGCGGGGCAAACAACGGCAGCGTGTACATCTTTGCCCGGAGCCAGAAGAAACAGGGAAACAGCACGGTGCAGTTTCGTCTCCTCAAAATGATCGCGCCCCCGTCGGCCACGAACGATCGCCATCAAGACCCTGTCACGTGCTTGAGCTTTTGTCCGGCGCAGCGCTTCCTCGTGGTCGGGACGAGCAAGGGCGCGGTGTATGCCATTTCTTTGCTTGACCCCGCGCGCATTGGCGAAAAGATTGAATTCTCGCACCCGCTCCACCACGGCTTTTCCGTGACCGTGCTCTTGTGGGACGACGCGGGCGCGCGCCTCTTCTCGGCGTGCTTGGGCGGGACCGTCGCGCAAACCACGATCCGCGCGGGCGTGTACGTGCCGCCGCCGCCTCTGCGAACCTCATAACGTCGCTAGGTCGGCCATTTTTGGATCCACAAACACGGAATTCCTCCTCAAGGAAGACACATCGATTGTGCAATTGGACATTTCGCCCAAGGATTTGCTCCTCGTGTCGTCGCAGACGCGTGTGCTCATTCTCGATTTGTCGGCCGCGGAAAACAATGGCGTCGTGCAGGTTCGTCGACAATCGCGCCCATCGACCCACATTGTCTCGTAGGTCGGGAGCAAGTTGCGCCAAGGCAACTTTGGCGGGTGTTTCTACGTCGACCCAGACGACAAGCAGTGCAAGGTCTTTTCGACGCGGCCGGGGAAGCGCGTCTGGGTCGGCGATCCTGCGTCCGGCACCGTCTCGTCCACGCTGCGTTTCTCCATGAACGTGCCTCCGACGTTGTTCTTTCAAGGGCCCAACCTGCCGCCGGGCGAAGGTATGCTGTTGTCACAAGTGACATCATCGTCGTCACCTGCGTAGACATTTCCGTCAAGAATTTGAATCTCTCGAACGTCCATTTGTTCAAATACATCCATGAAAGCATGGACTTGACGCCGGATCTGCCGCAACTCATCAGTTGGTCGCCCAACTCGTCGGCGATCTTCCTCATTGACCCGATCGGCGTTGAAATCGTCGAGTGGCATTTGGACTTGGGCGTCATCCACGACCTCAAGGTACCATCGTCGGCGTCGTCATCGCCGTTGATGTCGCAATCCTAGGTCTTGGACGCGTCCGTGTTTGCCGTGCTCCACGGCGACCCCGCCAAGATAGCCATCATCCGAGCATGTGCTGCCGTCGAGTTTATGGAGATTGCAGTCTCGAACGACCTTCAAAAGTCGATCGAGGTTGGTGGCCCGTGCCCAACCTTTTCTCGCTCATGGTCCGACCCTAGTTGGCCGTGACGTACAACATCCACGACCTGTCGTTGCTGCTCAACCTCCAGTGCAAATGGATGGAGCATGTGAAACAGCACCCCGAAGACGAAAGCAAATTGTCGCCCGAGATTTTGGTCGATCTCGAAGCGCTCATCGACACCGCGGCGACGTTGCTCCATGAAAACACGCGGTACACACCACCGATCGTCGCCTCTCTTCTGATAACTCAATCACAGACCCCCCGAGCTTGACATTGCGCCGCCCCATGTCGTGTTCAAGCAGCGCCGCGAAGGAACGATGGCGAGTTCGCCGGCCGCCGACGCCGCGGCCGAGCCCATCTCGTTGAAAATCAACTTCTTCCTCGAGAAGCCCCCGCTCTACGAAAGCGTCCACGCGGCCAACGGCGTCATCGAAATGGGCTCGACGATGCCCAAACGAACGGCCACGATTGGCGAGTTGGCGGTGCAAGACAAGGTCGTTGACGAAGCGTGGCGCGCCCAGCACCTCCCCCCGCCGAGCGAAGTCCAATTGAAACCCCCGACGCTCTTTGGTGAAGTGGATCTTGAAATGCATTTGACCCAGGCCACGTCCCAACTGGTCTCGTTCTTGCCGGAAAAATACTTTGGCAAAGCGGCCAGCACCGACGTCCTCGTGGACGAAGACGTCGAATTTCCGCCATTCGATCCGGATGTCGTGCCAGGTACAATAGTAGATGCCGTGCCGAGGTCGTGGGTTGAGCCTTGTGTGTCTCTAGTGCCAGTGGACCCCACGCTTCGATCGGTGCTAAAGCTCGCTATGGCCGTGGATCAATCAGACGACTTGCGGCTCATCGTGCCCGAGAGCCAAGAACCGACAGGCGACGAAGTGTTCAACCCGTTCTCAGACCAAGAAGTCGTTTTGGAAGCGATCGCGCGCGACTTGTTTGCGACGGAACTGCAGTTTCAATCCAAGCGACCGCTGGCCCAGACGCTGCATTTGGCCGCCGAGGCCTCGCCTATGCACACGCCGCTTTCCACGCCAAAGTACGAGTGGCGCTTGCAATGTCGATGTTGATGCAATGTGTAGACCGTCGCCGCGGCCAAAGCGCCAGCACTTGGCGCCAACGCCGATGAAACGCCCCCGTAGCATGTCGGAAACCAAGAAACAACTCATCCAGCGCACCGTGAGCAAGCAAATCGGCGTCTACCCCGCGGCGCACGTGCAGCAAAAGTGGTTTCTCCAAGGCACGATGGTCGAGTCGGCCGATTTACAGGCAGTGTTTGGCCGGCCGTTGGCCGACGTGCAGATCGAATACGGCAAACTCGTGCAGGCCGCCGCGGCCCAACTCAACCTCTGGCCGTCGGCGGCGTTGACGCGCATGGCCGCGTGTCTCACGAATGCGTATGTGAGCCAAGGCAGTTTGGACGACGCGCTCGACTGCCTCAAGGCATACCTGAGCTGCTTTGACCCGACGATGGACGTCGCGTTGATCCAAAAGCGCAAGCAGATCGAGGCCATCAAGAAGAGCAAGATGGCGGCGGTCCAACCAGCAGCAGCCGACGACGAGGAGCTGCCACTCACTCGCAGCGACTGGACGTTTGTGCGCCTCCTCGTCTCGTTTTACGGCCTCCTCCTCGGACCAGTCGTCGTCGAAGCCGTGACCCCGGCCAGCGCCAACGTGATTCCCGAACTGGGCGTGGGCTACCGCGTCGACCCGGCGGCGTGTAGTGGTGGGGACGGCCACCTAGATGGATCTAATGTGCGGTTGTAGACACGTCCGTGGCGTCCGAAGCCGACCTCGAAGCGTTCCTGACCAAATACGGCAATTACCTCAACGTGGACTGGGCCGCCCAGATCTGCAGTGCCCAAGAGTATGCCCATGCGCTCACGATCGTGCTGAACCTGGCCATTACGAGCGAAAGCTTGGCCACCGAGTGCGACGACCTGCTCAACAAAGTCGCCGAGAACAAACCCGTGGAGTTGCCAAATGCCGCGTCGTCCTCGCTGTGCGTTTGCCTCCATCTCCTCAACGTGCTCCTCAAGAAGCGGACGACGCAAACGATCGACTGGTGCATCGACCTCTACCCGCGCATCACGCCATGGAACGTCCAATGGGCGCTCTTTGGCGCAAGTGTCACGTTCGACAAAACCAGCGCCGCCTACATGGCCTACCTCACGACGCTCTTCCAACGGAACCCCTCGGTGGGTGCCGACTCCGCGCTCATGGACCAATGGCTCGCCATGCATTTCGCCCAATTGCAGGCCGAAGACGTCCTCGTTGCGTTCTTGCGCGACCCGGCGACGTATGCCCTCGACCACGACGCCGTTTCGGCGCTCTGTTTGGAGCATGGCCAGTGGAAATGCATGCTTCAGCTCGTGCTCAATACACTTGTCAAGGCAGAGACGCGCGCGGCGGGGTACGACGATGGCCTCGACATCATTTCAAGGGATATGTCGTAGGATTGTGGACTTGCGCAAGATGGTTTACTCGATGTTGCAGAGCGAAGGGCGTCTCTCGATGTTGAGCTCCATCTTTGAAGACATGATGCAGCTGGACGCGCCCGAGGCACTCTTTGCGTGCATTTTGGAGGAAGTTGAAGCGTACATGCAAGATGCTGCCGACGCCACGACCGACAAGAAGACGTATGTCGCGATTCTGCACGCTCTCTTTGATGCGTGTGGTCTCGTGCTGGGGCTGCAGTTGCTGCGATCATGCCCGACTCTCGTGGCAGTCGCGCCGCTGCAATTGTACCAAGCGCTCATGCAAATGCAATCCCTTCAGAACGAGTATTTCCAACCACGACTACATCGCTTGATTCTCACTGTCGTGTAGACACACAGACCAAGTGACGCACATGCTCGAAGACATTGACACGTACATTTGGTCGTGCAGTCGAAGCCACCACATGGGATTTGCGCCGCAGGTGGAAGCGATGTTCCGAATGGAGTGTGGCTACTACAGCGAATGGACGCCCAAGCCAATCGAGGACCCTTTGCCCGACGACGAGCTGGTCAAGGCCGCGCCGCCGCCTGGCATGCGGCAGTTTTTTGAATCGCGGAGCAACGACTGGGGTGGGGAAATCCAGCTCCATGACTGGCATTGCGTGCTCTGTGACTTGCCCGTGGTGTACTTTGGCGGAGGTATGTGGGCAGTTTAGTTCGTTGCGGAAATTCACCATCATGGATAGACGACCGCAACCTCGACGCGATCCTCCTCTCGTGTGGTCATGCCTTTCACAGCTCATGTCTCCCCGATCGCACGTGTCCGATTTGCCTCGTCGAGAATTTTCGCTTTGGGTCGTCCGAGTTGTCATAATGACCTTCAATCTCAATCCGAGTGTGTGTCATCTCTTTGTGTGTGGATCGTGAGAGGCTAGCTCATGGGGTGTTTTGACTATTGCAAGAGACGCGAATGGGGGTTCAATCCAGCGACTTGATTGTATTCTCCTCAACAACACTGGTGGAGAAAACCACGACCACTTCAACGAGACTGGCACCCATATCCAATCACTCACTCATTTGAAAACTCGCGGCGACATGATAAGGCATCAGGCAAACTCGGGGCGATGGATGGCGGCCGAAGAAGCGTACGTCGACTCGGCCATCTCGTGCTTCTTCCTCGGCATCTTGGACGACTGCCACGGACTCACGCTTCGGCAGTACATCGCGT
Organism: Aphanomyces stellatus; assembly: GCA_009835185.1. NCBI lineage: Eukaryota > Oomycota > Saprolegniomycetes > Saprolegniales > Verrucalvaceae > Aphanomyces > Aphanomyces stellatus. Next base: position 36,844 of record VJMH01007456.1, read on the forward strand.
GGAAACTCCACTGCGACGAGATGCGCGTGACCAAGAAGCTGCGTGAGACCAAAGTGCTCGCGGGCCGGCGGTTCATCGCACAGAATTTCAACCGCAAGTGCTTCTCGCCCAAGACGGAGCCGCCCACGGCGGCCGAGATGGAGTTGCTCACGACACTCAAACTCGCCTACTCGCAGTTTGAGGTGGCCCTCGCGCGGAAACAAACTCGGAAATGGACGGACATTGCTACGACCGAGACGCCGCCGCCTGCCGCCACCCCGCGCCACGATGCTATTCGTTCGCTGCTCAATGGCGCCTCGGACGACGACGACGAAGACAGTGATCATCATGGCTGCGAAGAAGAGCTGGTCGTTGACCTGGAGGCGCTCTCGATCAACCAAGAACAGTGAAGCGACTATATATTCATATTTGCCGACGAGCACATTTTACGAACATGCAACACTTCAACTTCAACGCATTGTTCGCGGTCGTTTTCTCACGGTAGAGACACCTCATAGGGACAGGAGTAGAAGATAATGATGACGAAAACATCCTGCGTCTCTAATGTCACCAAATGAAGCACGCGATGCTTCCTTGCATGTGAAGGTCAAAGGCGTCTTCCAACAGTACAAGGGGCAAGTGGACCACTTGGAGACTGCACCTTCAACACAGAAACCATGAAGACGTATGGTTGATGTTTGTGATTCCCAATCGCATGGAGAGACGAGGGACTGCGGGATGTATGCATGCCTTCTTCGTGGTGCTGGATGTCATCCTCACACTTGGATGCCCATATTCGATCGACATTTCCCATTTCATTTTCCACCACCACAACTCAAGATGAAAGGTCGCAACATGGGTCGATGGCTCCCCGCTGAAGAAGTCTATGCGGACTTGGCCATCTCGTGCTTCTTGGAGGGCATTCTCGACGACTGCGCGTGTGGCACGACCCTGCGGCAGTACATTGCGCGGCGGTTGCACTGCGACGAGATGCGTGTGACGAAGAAGCTCCGACAAAACAAGACGCTCGCGGGCGGCTTGATCCAACGCAACTTCAACCGCCGCCATTTCGCTCGGACGCGCCACGTGACACCGTCCGACATGGACAAGGTGACGAGTCTCAAGCTCGCGTATCTCCGGTTTGAGACCGAGTTGGCGCAGATCAAAGGCAAGGACGTCCCTGCATCTACATCGTCGTTGTCATCTTCAGCCCAGAGGTCGCCCTCCAATCGCATGGCCATCGCGTCGTTGCTCAATGAGGCAGAGTCCCGGAATCGCCACGCCTAGTTGGCTTGCTTGGGGGATCATCATGAATGTATTTCGTCAATGTGTTTGAATTTCAGACGTTGTCTCTGCAGTGGACATTTTGCACCGCACAGGGCGCACGCGTTGGCATCGGGGAGAGAAACGAGATGATGCAAGGAAGGTCGTGGGAAGAATGGTGATATTTGAAAGATGTTATATTATGGAGTCACGAATTCGCAAGGTGCTTGCCCCACTGAATTGACTTTTCCCCCCAGTTGAGGATGTTCTTTTCTTGAGGACCATGCGGCAGGAGGCATCTACCGATCTGTGGCTTGGGATTTTCACAGAAGGCAAACCCGATTCTGCTCTTCTTGGCGGTGGACGTGACCTTGGAGAGATCTTGTAATGTCGACGCAAGATGAAGATGTAGTTTGATTGACGATATGGTGCTGGCAAAGCAAGCCAGAACGCTTGGATAGATGGAGCATTGTCATGTGGGAATTTCGATGACGAAGTCAACTTCAACGTTGAAGTTGACGCAATCGGCTGCACCTTGAACGTCATCGTATTCGCTGTTTTTGCCCCCTCTCAAACGAGCCACTATTCGATCCAAGTTAAAACTAAACCACACGCAAGACTGAATCGATAGTCGCTATCCCTGCACGTTGGACCAGCATGCGTCATCAATGTCAGCACTCGGTCTCAGTGCGTTTAAAATATGGGGTTGAACTAAACGAGGTCGATACGCTGACAGCCTATCACAAACTGAACGCCACTTGAAATCTTCAACTGCAACGCCGTCGGAGGCTAGCATCCGGTTTCGTGGCCTATAAATGCATGTGTCGGACGAGGCGTGGATCTCCACGTCCAACTGCATGCTCCTGAGACTATTCATTCGGAACGATCATGTGGACGTCGAATCTGTGGGTTTGAGGCGGCGGGCTACTTGGTGGACTCGCGAAAGGGACGTATTTGACATTCAAACGACTCACAATGTCGGGTTTGCGAGAGAGATCCTTCGCAATGACAACGCTGTTCAGAACCACAAGTATACACAACGCTGTCTTTGAGGGGACGAAATCTTCGACTTCAACAAGACCACCACATGGAGAGACAGGTACCTTTGGATCGTCTTCCTTCGTGAGGCCCCTCTCCTCAAATGGAGGACTATACGTCATTCTTTTCGTTTCCACCACAGATTACAGCAACATTTGATGGTCGTGGTTGCATTCTGTGGATACAATGGATTCTTAGTTTACTCGTGGCATATTCCCATGACATCGACGACACTTCTTTCCGGTGAAATAAAAAAGAAGAAAAACCAACTGATTAACAACAGCCGCAAATCCCTGGCCTCGCAGCGCGTTCATGCTTCATCGCTCTTCCTAGTCGTCTCCATGCGTGGACACCTCCCCTCGATGATCCAAGAAGACATTCTGCATCCCACAAACCCTACTCATTTGAAAGGGGATTTTTCATTTGCAAATTGCCACTGCAAGGATGTTGACATCGCGCTTCAACTGCAACGCCATGTTGATCTATCTTAATGTCATGGCTCGTACTTGTCGACTGGATGGCAGACTCACGCAACATATCTTTTTTCTTTCGAGTTCATTTTCCACCAACACATCGCGATGAATCACATCTTGTTTCATTTCCCATTCATTTTCTACCCCACAACTCAAGATGAAAGGTCGCAACATGGGTTGATAGCTCCCCGCCGAAGAAGTCTACGTGGACTTGGCCATCTCATGCTTCTTGGAGGGCATTCTCGACGACTACGCGTGTGGCACGACCCTGCGACAGTACTTTGCGCGGCGGTTGCACTACGACGAGATGCGCGTGACGAAGAAGTTCCGACAAAACAAGACGCTCACGGGTGGCCTGATCCAACGCAACTCACAATCGCCCGCCATTTCGCTCGGACGCGCCACGTGACACCGTCCGACATGGACAAGGTGACGAGTCTCAAGCTCGCGTATCTCCGGTTTAAGACCGAGTTGACGCAGATCAAATACAAGGGCGTCCCTGCATCTACATCGTCGTTGTCATCTTTAGCCCAGAGGTCGCCCTCCAATCGCATGGCCATCGCGTCGTTGCTCAATGCAACTAAACTAACGGCCAACGCCAACCGCAGCATCGACTAGGCAACATATCAATATGCAAATGGAAATGACACAAACGTGCATTCAGCAAGCAAAATGAATCAAAATTGAAATACTGCGTTGAGGCAACGACTCACGCAACAGCGAGCATCATCCCCACGGCAATGATTGTCGATGGCAAGATGGTACTGCTGCCACTAGGAACACTTGTCGATGGAGCGCCGCCACCGACGGCGGGACTTGCGATGGTTGGTGTGGCCGTGGTCGTGTTCATTGTTGCCGGGGTGTTCGTGGTTGGATCGTTTGAAGGTTCATCCGTCGTGGGCGGCAAGGTCGTTGTGCCGTTCGGTTTGGTCGTCGGAACCCGAGTCGTTGTTCCCCGTGGGGTCGGTGCGGCTCCGTTGCAGAAAGCGCCGCCACTGTGCGTGCAAGCCATGGCATCGTACTTGTAGCACGTCCCAAACAAACTGCATCCGTTGCATGTGCCTTCGGCGTCACAGCCAGGGCCCTTGGTGCACTTGCACGGAATGAGGAAGGCCGAGCGCGCGCCGGCGCGACTGACTTGGGTGCGCGGCTGTTGCAATTTCTTGAGCTCGCACGTGCCGCCATTCTCGGACGTCCATGTGTAAAAGTCGCACACATGTTCGAAGCGGCGGCAGTCTTCGCAGCATTCTTCCGCCGTTGCACGCGTCGTCGTCTGGAGCTGCAACGGGACGGACTCGTAGTCGGTGTCTTCTTCGATGGGCTGGCACGAGAAGTCTGTCGGTCCCATTGTCTGGGCAGCGGCACACACAAGGACGGCAGCCAGCACGGCAATGCGCTTCACCATCGCCGAATATATATAATGAAAATGTGGTAAGCTTGATCCAGCTCATGTGCATTCGACCATTAAGTACGGTTGAACTGAATGTCAAGGGACCATCACTCCACTCTAGGTGGCATGTGAAATATAGAAATTATATTCCCAGGTCATTCTCATTCGATATCGTAATGGAATGTATATTTGGCATTGTACTAGTATAGTATTCAATAATCAAACTGTATATAAAATGTCTTATATAATTCTATATCAGCCTCTCACACACCACCTGTCACGAGGAATCAAAAACGCACTTGAATGATATCTTGCCCCTCGCGTCGAGCGGGATGCCATGCGCCTCCGACCCCCGTCGCTTCATGCAGAATTCCTTTCGTTGACATCGTGCACACAACCCCATCTTCATCACAATACTTAAAATCTCATATTATAGGTCCTAGTCTAAAAATCCTTTGCCCAGTCGTCGCCATCGTCGTAATACGGCTCGACATACGCGGCGGGGTCCTCGGGCGCAAACTCAAAGCGCGATGTGTCAAACGCGCCATGAAGGTCCGGTACGAACGGGACCTTGTACTTCTTGGCGAGGATGCTCTCCCACGGCATGGACGCAAAGGCCGGGTGCGCCTTGATGGACGCCATGTCGCCGTAGCGCTTGGCCGGCGACTTCTCGAGACATCGCGAAATCAAATCGCACACGTCTGGGAATTCGTCCTCGAACGCATTGGGGAACGCGACGGGCTCTTCCTGGATGCAGCGCATTTGCTCCCGCGTGTTCTCGCGGTTGAACGGCGTCGTGCCCAGGCACATCTCGTAGAGGAGGATGCCAAAGCTCCACACGTCGGCGCGGTGGTCGTGGAATTCCCGCAAGACAATTTCCGGCGCCATGTAGTCGAGGCTGCCGCACATGGTGCCGTTCCGTTCGCTGACGGCGTCGGGCTTGGCGAAGCCAAAGTCCAGGACCTTGGGGTATCCCTGCGAGTCCAAGACGAGATTCTCGAGTTTGAGATCCCGGTAGATCGTTCCTTGTGCATGGAGGTAGTCAAGCGCGAGGACGATGCACGCGGCGTAAAAGAGCGCGGCGGGAATCGGGATGCCGCCGTCGGGTTTCTTCAGAGGCGACTTGGTGTCCGAGTGGACGACGGTGAACAATTCGCCACCGGGGAGGTATTCAAGGACCAAATAGAGGCAATCGTCGTCCTGGAGGGTCTGGTAGAGGGTCGTCACGAAGGGATGCCGCAGACGGAGATGGACAAAGCGCTCGCGGACAATGTGTTTCTCCTGTCGCATGCTCACGACGTACTCTTTCGAGATGACTTTGAGCGCGACGGCGCGTCCGCTCGGAATGTGCCGCGCTAATTTTACGACGCCGTAGGTGCCGACACCGAGGACGCCGAGGATTTCGAGTTCTGCGAGTTTGACTGGGCCGACGACAGTGAGAAAGGGGTCGCGACGATGAAGGGGATCGGTCCTACCTCGTTCGAATGTGAGCGTCGCGGGGCTTGGACATGCCTCCATCGGTGTATCTGACGTGTCGTCATCATCGACGCGACTCGACAGCTTGACGCCGATGAGGGGCGGTTCGCACGCATCGTTCTCGTCCGAGGTTGCGACTTCCGGCGACTGGCTTTTCGACTCTTTCGTAGCTGTGTAGGTGCGGGAGCTGAGCCTCTTGAAGAAGGTCGACACGCGCGCTGCGACGCTTGCCATGACAGTGTCCGATTCCGAGGAAGACCGTCGCCGGCGGGGAAGAAAGGCGAAGCAGCTAGGCTCGCGGATCGTGTCCTGTTGGCGGTGCCGTGAAAGCAAGAATGGACGCCAGTCCAAAAACGCAAAAAACGCTCTTCGAAAAATCCGATTTTATCGCGTTCGTTTTTATTATCACTTGGACAATGTATGCACATTTTTTACAACACAGCGACCAGGCGTTTTGCGGAACAAACCTTTCGCATGCACGGTAGAGTCGGCAGCGTCGCGGGCAGGCGGCGCCGGCTGCATGAATCTACCTGTGCCGCCTCATGCGCGGCGCTGTGTTGATGTGATCATGGACTCATATCCATGGGTGCGCCTTGTCAACGACAACGTCTCCTCGCGACCCCCCGACATTGACGAGAACGCAATGTGTAATGAGTGGCGGCAGTACAAGTCGGAGCAAGATGCATGCGTCGTGGGCCGACCACGCGCTCGCGCGGCGGCACATCCCATGCGGATGTCGCTCAACAACGGGCGGCATGTTGTCCGACCTCATTGTTCGAATGTACCTGCGGGAGAGCTCGACGTTTCTGTCGACGAGGATTTCGTTACAAGAGTACTCCATACTCCATACGCCGCCACGTTGATTTCAGTCTGCTCCTGCGTTCTCCGGACGAAAATGATGCCTCTCCGCGCACGACAGGCATCTCTTCATGCATGGTGCATTCCCCCGTCGACCATATGTTCATGCCGCCGCCAAGACGTGGAGGGGCAGTCGTCACGGAGAGGACGCCGTCTATCCGCGCTGCTTGCCCGCGCCGCCAATACTGTGCGTTTGTTTACCAACTTGCAATCTTATAATATGATAGAGGTTTCATGTATTGGATATATACGGAGTATTCATTTACAAAGATCATTCTTTCGTAGAGGAATGACGTTGCAGATCCCACACAGTGCCCAATTGACTCCATGTTGCCCCAACATCGCGGCGCGGCGCGCGGAAAAGCCGCGACGTCGTCGACGGAAACATACATCAAGTATGGCGCCATTGCCATCTTCTCTCTTCTGTGCATCAAATTTCTCTTTTTTGTGGATCCATTGGCATTAGAGGACGTCCTTCCGTTTGAAGAGAAGTCCATGTACAAGTTCACGACCAAATATGGTGCGCTCCATCCTCCACCCCCACTCTCATCGTCCGTCGTAGGTCAATTCACCGTCGAGCTCTTCCCCAAGCATGCACCCAAGACCGTCGCGCAGTTTGAAAAGTTGGTCATGTCGGGATTCTACAAGAACAACGCGGGGTTTTACCGCGCGGAACCCGGCTTTGTAGTCCAGGGCGGCGGTTTTGTCCACGACAAGCCGTCTCCCTTTGGCAATCTCCCCGTTGAATATAGGTATGTCGTTCTCTTCGAACGTTTCCATTCTCATTTTTGTCGTCCTAGTCTTGAGAGCGACGAACGCATGGTCGTCTTGGCGCGCAACAAGGACCCTGCCTCTGGGAACACGGAATTCTCCGTCATGTTGACCGACAACTCGCACGTGAACGCGCCGCAAGGATCCTCTCCTGGATACACGGCTTTTGGTCGGGTCTACTCGGGGTACCCCACGCTTGTCACGATCGCCAACGAGATGGCCGAGGGCTTTCTCTCCAAGACCAACAAAGACCAGGTTCCTCCTCCATCGTTCCGTCTCGATCTCATCTCATGACGCAGGCGGTTCCCTTTCTCGCGATTGACAAAGTGACGCAGCAGTCGCCGACAGCCGACGACCTCCGCGCCGTGTCGGATGCAATCCACGACGCCATCGCGACCCGCTTCAGCGTCGTCATGTTCTCCAAGACGACCTGCCCCTACTGCAAGAAGGCCAAGGCCATCCTTAAAGAGATTGGCGCCGAAGTACATGCTGTCGAACTGGACTTGCTTCCACCCGCGGTCGCGTCGCAGTACCAAGATGTGTTAGATGTGTACACGGGCCGTCGAACCGTGCCCAACATCATCTTGAACGGCCGCTCCATCGGCGGCGGCGACGACGTCGAAGCGCTTCATGAGGCTGGGAAGCTCACGGGCATGGTCGAAAAGACGGGTGCGCTCGCCAAGCAAGGCGTGGTCTTGGAGGTAGACTGGTCGACAATGATGATGATATGCATGACGTGTCGAGTAGGCCATTCGAAAGCACCCGCTGGTTGTCTTTACCAAGTCGTTTGATCCATATTCCAAGGATGTGCAGGAAGTGCTCAAAGTTGTGGGCGCGACGCCGCATGTGATTGAGATTGACACGCATCCCCAAGGCGACGCCGTGCTCTACTACCTCATCAAGATGACAGGTCGAAAGACGACTCCAAATGTCTTTGTGGGCGGCAAGACAATCGGCGGATGCGACGACACCAAGACACTGCATGGCACGGGCGAGCTCACGCTGCTCTTGCAACAAGCAGGGGCGCTCTAAAACAGCCCACATCCTAAATGCGATAGCCATGGGTGTTGTAAATACTATGTAGTATGATGGATGGTAGTTTCTCAAATGCAACAACCCCCAAACATAGATTGACGCTGATTTTAAAAGGGGGAAGCCCGTTTCAATATTGAGGATTTCTGTCGACATGCCCATGTAGCTTTACGTTGGTCTACCAGGGCCATCAAGAATGGCGTGGGTTTCCCAAAAGAGACAGATTCATGTGTTTGATGTACGTAGGGCATTCTGTGGTCCAAAGGATCAACCTTACACTATCTTTGTTTAATGCAACGCCTGCTCTATCCTGCCATCTCTCGTACACCAAGTCCATCAATTCCAACATACAAGCGACAACACTACGACGCGGCGACAGTGGGGCACTGCAGCAGTGTCTGAAGCACGGCGGCGACGTTGTTGTGGGCGGGATGTTCTTAGAAATTGTTGTTGGGTGACACATCAAAGGACGCGAGGCCGAGTGTCTGCATTGGGACGATGATCGCCCGGGCGCCTGGGGCATCCCATACTCCATCCGCAAACATGAACCCACCAAGTTGATGGGTCTGGACATACATCGCTTTGGCTTGGACACTGGTGGGCGTGTCGTAACTACGTTCCAAGTCCGCCCAAGACGCTTGCCAAATGAATGTTGTACCTCGTAAGGACTCTCGACACGTTGGCAAATGCATTTTGCGTGATTGGATCGGTGTCAGCAGAGATGGTGCAAGATTTCCATTGATTGTGCAGTCTGTTTATCCGGATAAATATGGACCAGCTGGGATGTGATCCATCCGGATAAATAGTAATCTACCAATCAGTGACGTGTACTTTCTAACTAGTCAATCAGACAGCAGATCTCAAATTCTCTTGAAAATGTCCATTTATCGACGCTTGAAGTGAGATTCTTGAAAATGAGAGGAAGATGAAACCACGCATCGACGTCGGTGGTTGTATCAGACATCCATCAACGCGACCCACGACACTTGACACAGAGTTGTTACCAGCAGTATCGCAAAATGCACTGCGACGAAAACATCTCATCCACGTGTCAGATTGTGACGAGGCCATGAAGGAATCTGGAACGACCCACCCGCCAACGCGCCAAACATCGAGATGCTTCTTGGGGACCTATCGTTCTGTGTGCTGCCATCACGTGGGACGATTTCCAAGGATGGCTCAACCGCAACGAAGGGCGAGTGAGACGATGGGTCTTTGAGCCCCTTGCAGATGGAACGGGGAAAGGACGAGTGGTTTTTTACAGCATCTCGTCTTCGTTCACTCTGAAACGGCAGGTCAAATCGCAACCATCTTCCTCAAGCAAATTGCAAGGGCTGGGGACGACTTTGACCTGATGGATTCTGTTAAACTTGCAACTAATCCAACATGCCGCACTGGAAGAACCAGACTGCTGTCTTATTCCTGCGGGTCTGGCTGTTGGAGGAGCGGTGCTGGAGGCTGCGGACGACCATCCATATCCCAATGTCATTGTTGAGATCGCCTACAAGAATGAGGACCTGGGTCGACTCCGTGCGAAACTTGTGCGTTGGATGCACAACACTTCTGTCCAGGTGGCGATTGGAATCAAAATCAATTCTATCAACGCCGAACGAGTGGCAATCTTGTGCCAGCGTGGTCAGCCCAATCAAGAAGTGCCGTTTGGTCATCCTCGTTTGCCTCCACTTGCTCTTATCTACACTGGTGTTGCAATGCCACCAGCTTTGGCAGCCCTCGCGAATCCCCAGATTTCCATTGACCTGATTGCCTTGCGGACGTTTATTGATGGAATCCTCAAGTGAAAGCTGCAGCACTCTAGCCATACTAATAACCCAAGCTCCTGCGACAGAGCGATTTATTGTAACGATAACAATCTTGGTTTTTCGTTCGTGGAGTTTCAATCTCTATTATGGCGGGTAATTAGGACCATTTGATTTTGTCAGCGTCCTCTTGGCGTATGGCGCCAACGTCGAAACGTCAGATGAGGTGTTCCTCAACGAGATCAATCGTGAGCTTATTGGTTGTAGGACGGTGTGACGCCCCTCTACGTTGCAAACAGGGCTGGCTTCGATGCCATCGTTGAAGTATTGTTGAATCATGGAGCAAACGTCAACGCGGTGGCCAAGGTACACAACCACGTTCAAGGGCAACGACATGCAATTGCTCAACTGGAATGGAACCACGCCACTCTGGATTGCGTCATGCGCTGGCCACGTCAATGTTGTCGAAGCACTCGTTGCACGCTGCGCCGAAGTGAATATGGCACAGGAGGTACACCCACCCTATTGACCACGTTATGATGACTCATTCCCATAGGTTAGTACGACCAAGTTGGGTGGTGCATGTCACGTGACATCCACAGCCGCCTTTATAGGGCATTTCGATATTGCGCAACTCCTGCTAAACAAAGGAGCGAATGTGAATAAACTGTCCAAGGTAAACTTTGTCAAATGTCCAAGTTTGGACTCATTGGTCCATTGGACGGATCTTCGCCGCTGTGGCAAGCCTCCTGCAAAGGTCACACAGATCTCGTTGACTTATTCCTCTCAAAGGGTGCGGATGTTGATGCAGCACAAGAGGTAGGCAAGGCCGAGGCCCGATGTACACTAACACTAGCCACAGGTGTGTATTGGTATGTCCTCGTATTTCAGCGATGTCCAGGACGGATGTTCGCCGCTATGGATCAGCTCGTACAACGGCCATGCCAACATCGCGCGTCTCCTCGTCGAACAAGGCGCTGATGTGAATGCTGCGGATATGGTACATGCTCTGTTTGCATAATAGCTCTCATGAACATATTTTCTACAAAGGACGAATATTCTCTTCTCTGCACTGCGGCCCAAAATGGCAAGTTGGACGTGGTGCAGTTGCTTTTGAAGCACGGCGCCAACGTCAACCAGCGCACCAAGGTAGAAAGCCACACGACTGTGCAGTATTTTATGGTCACTACCCAGCATGGCCACACGCCTCTCCGGGCTGCATCCTTGCAAGGGCATGTAAACGCTGCCGTTCTCCTTCTCGCGCATGGCGCAAACGTGGATGCTGCACCCGAGGTAGAGATTCCAACCATGTCGTGGTTGATTGCAGAATCGACAATTATAATCCATTGACGCCCCAGTATGAAGCCTCCGAGAAGGGTGACATAAATGTGGTGCAGCTCTTATTGAATGAGGGAGCCAATATCAACCTCGCGGCTGCGGCATCACTTCCAGTCCGTGGATATATATAACTTTGCATGGTCTGCTTTAGGACGGAAGGACGCCACTGTATGCAGCCTCGCAGAATGGACACACCGACATTGTTCGGTTGCTCATGGGCCATGGCGCGCGTGTGGGATTAATTCAAAAGCAACCAGTGCCACCGTGTAGCTGCTGTGCGCGGACTGATGTGCCCCAGCACGAAGCAAAGAGCAGTGATGACAGTAGCAAGCCCCAGTAGAGATTACCGAGCCCATCATTGGGCACAAATGTCAAATCGGGTGGAATTCCATTTGAAAAAATCGAGTTGCACGACGAAAACACAGTGTCAAAGTGCACCAAAGAGCAAGTACGTAGTGACAATGACCGCATCACTTCCACGAGCAGCAGTCGTGTCAACGATGTCCCCGCTGGCTTGGGAGTACCGTGGTCGCATCACCCCCGGTGTCACCCGTGACGGATAGTTTGAACGTATTTGGCTTGCCGCGTAGTAAACACAGACGCATTGAAGTGAAACGAGCACACGAGTATTGTCGTTGTGGCAATGCCGATAGGGTCGACGCACTCGTAATCTGGCATGTCTTCGTCGTCACTACTCGTATTTGTTCCGACCTCACGAAACACATAACCAAATGGTTGTGACCGCATGTGTTCGTCTAATCGTGACTATCGGACTTGCAAGTAGCGCATGACCCACTTTTGTTGACAACGGACTTATGTCAAGCTACTTCAGGCACGCAGTCACCAATGTGGAGATTGCATCACGAGGGAATTCTCGAACCCCCAAACCACGTCGGAGGGACTTGATGGTACTTTGGTGTGATGGATCGTTCTTGACCGCCCAAATTGTCTAGGCGCCTCGTCGTCCTCATGTCGACGAGAAATTCGCAACACAAATACTCGTTGGAGTTTACTGACGTTAGTTGGTTTGGACATTCAACTAATCAAACAGCTTTGCTTCCCTCCACCGCCTCAATAGGACGCGACTGTTTGTTGTCTTTGTTATGCGGCATTTCCTTGTGGTGGCGACGCCGAGCCACAACGAAGGCGACGATGCCAACGAGGACGAGCGCACCGCCAGCGCCCGCAGCAATGTACAACGCCGGGGAGGTGGCGTTGGTCGTTAACATGTCAGGGCCTCCAGTGGGCACCGCGGTCGTTGGCGCCACCGTCATCGTCATCGAAGGACGAGTGGCCGTGGCATTCGAGACCGACGGGCAATACGTGGACCACTTGGACGCGCACTTGTCGTCGAAGGCAGTGCAATAACTGGGGGCTCCATTTCGGCACGGCACGGAGCCAGTGCAGACGCACTTGTTGAGGCTGATGGAAAAATCGTAGCATGCGTCAGTGTTGGCGCACCAGGCGTAGTCTGTGTTGGTGCCACACCAGACGAGGCCAGCGCCGTTGCTTTTGGACGCGTCGCCAGGGACGCATTTCGTGCCCAAGACGTCGGCGCACGGCGTTTCTTTGGGGCAGGCTGCCATGGTAGATGGGACACTGAGCGCGAGGATGGTTGAGAGCACCACTGAGGACGATAGGTGCATGTCCTTGGCTTGACTTGAGGAGACGAGCACGAAAGCTGAAATGAGGCCATGAATCATGGTGTGTGTTGCGTGGTTCCACTCAACGAACGACAAAACGTCAACTTCGCTCTGTGGTGCTCAAAACACGTTTTAATCCTGATCCACAGGTTTTATCCTGATGCATGTTCTATTTCGTCCGTTCGTAACAGATGGTTGTCAACCCCACGGCGTGGCGATCGCTCTCACTTCCTCAGCACAGTATGGAATGGGCGTTTGACTTTGCCTCAACTCGTGTAAGAAGGGATTCAGCGACAAAGTGTTTGTATATGACGCAGCTGTCGGCGTGATGTGGCATGACCACGAAGACCTGGTCGACAGTGTCAAACTTTCCAACATCAATTCCAGACGCGGATAGGGTCGTCAACGAATGTCAGCAACGACAGAGTCGAGTTATGTGTGACATGGTTGGGACAGTATGAAGTTGGCGCTAGTTGTTGGCGCTCTGTGAAGATCGAGGAACTTGTTCGAATGATAAAATATAGTGAAGATTTGGCCTGATGCTTCAAAGTCAATCGACGACACTGGTGGTCGTCACCCACAGCATGACACGCATGAGGTTGTTCCCAAAAAGCACCGAATGCACAGCCCAAGCGGAAGTCAGCAGGTTGCGACTAGGTCCAAGCTCCGGTCTCCCCCAAAGCAAATGAGGAGCCGTCATCCGAGCCAGTTATCTGTGATGCCAAGTCTTGACGCTTTCTTCTGCACGCACCGGATGATGCGTCATCGTGTGGCATCGACGACGCGGGTTTGACGCGTAGCTTGGCTGTGTTTGCTTCGAGGGCAACCCAAACGAGTACGTGTCGAAGGATGTGTCGTAGTGGCCACCTCTGGCGCCATGCCCGCGGTCATCGTATCGTCGCAGTCAAATTCACGCGAGATGCCAAAGTCGGTCAGCTTGGCGCGCATGGCGGCATTGAGAAGCACATTGCTCGCTTTGAGGTCGCGGTGGATCACATTCATCGAGTGGATGTACACGAGTACTTCGGTTACATCGTGCGCGACCGACAGCTTTTGGGCGAACGGAAACGAGAGCGGCGTCATGTTGGCCAAGCACTTGTCCAAATCGCCCCGGTCCATCCATTTTCTATCACGAGCATCGTGTCCACAGGTCGTGTCCAGTGCGCACCAAGGAAGCGAACAAAGTGGTCGCACTTGGCACAGCAACGACGTCGCCGCCAAAATCGGCCAGATGGACCCGCCTCGGTCCACGGCCCACGGCGGCGAGTGATGTCGGTGCTGTGATTGTGCGGCGGCAACGTTGGTAGCCGTGGTGGGTGCTGTTGTGGTTGATTTTGACGTCGTTGCACCTGCTACCGTGGGGGGTGGGCTCGATAGGCAGTATGTCGACCATCCGCGAACGCATTCGCTGTCAAAGGCCGAGCACTTGTGCACACACATATCTTTGCGGAGAAGTCGTAGCACGCATCAGGTTTGGCGCGCACCGTGGCGTGTCGCGCGAAGTGCCACGCCAATCGAGGCCCGCGCCGTTGCTTTTGGAGGCATCACCGGCAGCGCATTTCGGGTTGGGTTTCTTTAAGAGTGACGGCGACACCATACGTCGATGGAAGACTTGCGAGGATGGCGGCGACAAACGCCGCTCAACGCACCATCTCTCTGCAGCGGAGCGGCATATGTTAACCTCCGCGGACGATGACAACTTGCAAGTGTGACACCTCCAGGAAGTCTCAAACCTTCCTCTCTGATTGGATAATATTGAAATACTGAAAATAGATATATCCAATCATAAGATAGTAATTGAAGAAAGTATTGTTGTCGTGCCACGTCATTTAGATGTCAAGTGATCCCATATCTTTGGTACACAAAAATCAAAAGTAAGGTTGAAACTTCAACGTCGTTCCCAACAGTGAGGTTGTTGAGCAGCCATATCCTGGCAAATGCATGATTTCGAAGCAATGGAATGACAACTCAAAGCCCTGGCAAACTGCACATTCTTACGCCTGCATTGCCAAATTCGATATACAACCCAAGCTGTCCTTTGAAATGACGACACTTACGATCTCCTCATTCCAACTGCACAGTCGAACCACTACAAACAATACGAATCAATAACTGTGACAAAAACCATCGGGCCCAACGTCGCCGATCCCGCCCGCGAGTAGAAAGCATTTCGTCGATGGGTAGATGGCGAGGAGGCTGCTCACGATAGAAAAGAGGAGGCTAATAAGAAAGAGCGATACGAGAAGGACACCTGCGACGCGACTGGTCCTGCCATGGCGCTTCAAGTGCTGCAGCTGGGCCTTTTGGGGAGGCAACAACCAGAGCCACGAGAGTGCGAGGAGCTTGAACGCGTACGAGATGACGTAAACAGTCGTGACGTCCCGTCGCACATTGTCCGAATCCGACTTGATGTCGTCTTGGCTCACGGCGTAGAACGAGTCCAAGTACTTGTACACGACGGTCGAGAAGGGCGTTGCGAGGTTCGAGACGGTCGTGACGAGGCCATACGTGGCACCCTCGTTGCCAACGTCGGCGATTTCGACGGCGCAGTAAGACGCGACCATAAACAAGATGCCGCCAGGGACATTGTCGGCCAGAGTCACGCCCGTGTAGAACCACTGGTTGCGCACGACGTCCCAAATCGTGAGAAAGGCCACGGTGCCATCGACGAGGACGACGCTGATGCTGGCGATTGCAATGGTCCACCGCCAGTTCCAATGCAGACCATAGCGTCCCATGACAGCAAACATGGACGCCGTGATGAGATTGCCGAAGATTTGAGCCATCGAATCGTTCAATGGCTCCACATGGGCCCAGTACGTGGCCAACGGACTTTGGGCTGTCGTGGCCATGAATTGAAAGCAGTAGCTCAGGAATCTATAGGCGCATATCTGCCACATAACTTGCTTCTGGAGCAGCGACCAAAAGTTGGAGCACCACGTGTGAAAGGGTGTCGCCGATGCCTTGCGTTCCTTGACCAGACAAGCCACCGACACACACACGAGACCACATGGAACAAGGCAAAGGCCAAAGGCGACGTTGGGCGTGAGCGAGTACGAGAACGAGCCATTGTAGTTGGCTCCGTTCAGGCCAAACGCGATGAGAAGGAGACCAAAGACGCCCCCGAGGTAGCGAGTCAAATAAGCCATCGTTTGGACGCGACCACGGGTGGCCAAAGGCTCTCGCTGGGCATACTCGACCATCATGGCATCGGCGGCACAGTCAGCAGTGACATCCCCAACGGACGTAAACATAGACACCAAGATGAAAAACGTGCCTTGGTTGGGAGCATCCACGTTGAAGTAGGCCATTTCACTGGCTGGCACTTGGTCAAAGGGTGTACTGCAGTAGGTCGTTTTCTCTCGGTTGCAATAGGGGTCGCCCAACGGGATCATGGCCAAACAAGTCAAGCTGACCATGGTCAAGGACCAGCCGATGAGCATCCAGGACTTGCGACGGTAGCCAAAGATCGCGACACAATCGGTAAGCATACCAAAAACGACTTTGAAGGACCAACCAAGGCTAATGAGGACCGTGTACGAGGCAGTTTGATAGCCTTCCATTTGGAGGTAGACGTTGTAGATGGGGTAGCTCAAAGCTGGGAAGAAGGAGCAAAAGAAACCCACGACAATGTATTGGGAGAAAAAACCCATCGCTTCCATGGACAAGATGTCCAAGCCGTTGGCGTCGAAAGCACCGTCATGAAGCACTGTCGTGTGATTGTGGCACTGGTTGGGTTCTTGCAGATCACAGGCTAAACCACCCGTGGGCAGGAGAGGCGTGTCTTCATCGACCGAGACGACAACGTGCATCATGCGAGGTAATGGAGAATGAGCCATCTTATATTTGATGACCCATCAAGGAATGTAGATGCTATGGCAAGTGTCGTCTATGTCAACAAAATGTTCTATGGCAGGGCTAGGGTTACTGGGATTTCGGAATGTACGCATTCGACGCCCATTCAAACCCCCCGGCTCACTGCGTTCGTAACATTCGCGTGCGCTTTATTTTCGAGCCTCCTTTGGAGCGAGTCCTACAAAAGTCTTCGTTTCGAGCGTGGAATCTCTGTTTTTCAACGACGACTTCGAATGACAGAATGGAAGTATAGTGGGCAATGTGGAGGCCATGAAGCGACACTGGCCAAGTCATCACACCGTTTTCCCAACGAGATAGAAATACTCGAAATCAACACCCTCCCTCTTTCACGGAAAGACGAGGACTCACTCGTCTGGATGGACGAAATTATACGCCCGGAGTTTGTCCATTGGGGGACCCGACAAAATGACACAATTTTCAAATGCACTGGGAGTCGCTCGCTAACAAGCTGCTCAAGAGCATGATATTTTTGCCCAGCTGTATAGTTTTGGGATTCACGACGATGTAATCAAACGTGCCTACTTTGACATACTCGACAGAGGTCTTGGTAGCCACAGAATCCATCGGCGTCCTCCTCAGCACGAGTCCACCCCATCAAACTTCATGGAGACCCACTTTGAGACATGAATGACCTCATTTTCGTCAATCCCCATTTTCAAAGGCAAGGGCTGATGTTGATGCACCAGCTCCACACGTGTCAAGATCTCTTGAACCAGCAAAGCGTCATCCCCGAGTTTGTCCCAGCCTTATCGTGGACTAATCAACCTGCGCAGACGGACTAGACCACGGCAAAGCGGCGTCTACTGTCTCTCTTAACATGCTTGATAGCCAAATATGAAGAAACAACGGTCATGTGAATATCCTGCGAGATCAGCAAGACAACAAGTACTCGACATGAAGTATATGTATATGCAAACAACAAACTACGGCGAATGGTTTACTTGGCGATGGACGAAGTTGAGGTCCTTGGCATTGGGGATAGCCATGAGCTCGTCGTGCGTGCCTTGCTCGATGATCTTGTCGTCGCGGGCGAGGCGATGATGTCAGCGTTTCAGATGGTTGAAAGCCGGTGCGCGGGTCCGTCGTTTGAGTTGGAGCAGCGCGTCTAAGCTGGGCTGCGCGATGCGCTCGCTCTCGTTGTCAAGCGCCGACGTGGCTTCGCCCATCAAGAGCACCTCTGTGGCACGGGCGATCGCGATGCGCTGCTTCAGACCGCCCGACACTTGCACGCCGCGGTCGCCCACTTGCGTCTCGTACGCGTCGGAGAACTGCATGATAATGTCGTGGTGGCCTTCATGGCGGCGTCGATCACGTCCTCTTGCGACGCGCCCGCCTTGCATGACACGAAGTTGTCGCAGATCGTGCCGGCAAACAAGACGGGCTCTTGGCCCACAAGCGATATGTGCAGGCGGAGCCACTGGACGTTGAGTGTGCGGATGTCGACCCGTCGAGGAGGACGCGGCCTTGGAGTGGGTCGTAGAAGCGTTTGAGGAGCGCGATTGCCGTGGTTTTGCCGTTGCCGCTGGCGCCAACCAGCGCCACGGTCGCGCCGCTCGGGAACTTGAGGCTGTAGTAATTGTAGACGAGGGCGTTGGGCGGCTCGGGTAGGCAAAGTGGACACTCTTGAACTCGAGCTCCCCTTTGACCGAAGGAAGCGTGGCGTCATCCGACTTGGCACAGTCGATGGGCGGCGCGCGGTCAAAGAGTGCGCGGCGGCGACCTTGGCCTTGGGACTTTCCGTCAAGTTCTGCGCGGCCATCCCAACGCTAACGGAGCTGAGGTTGGATTATCCAACGTCTTGGTCGTCTGGGTGAACAAGTCGACAAAACTCGAAGGATTTCTTGCGATGGTTGTCAATGACAGCGCATTCGCCTTCTTTGTTCGCGGTCGTGGCCGACGACCTCTGAATATTCAATGTGTCGGACGTAGGGACCCCTTCGAGGACGCAAGAATACTCAATCCCATGTGCGGGATATGTACTTGCTCGACTTGGGAGTCGACCCAAACAGGATAAAATATGATCGTGTGTCGACGCTCCACTTTGTTTGTATTGTACTGTTCTACGTGTGTACAATCATGGCCGCATCGAAGTGGAAGATTTTCGATGCCTGCTATGAATTCCGTGGCCACGCGATGGGGTGCCTTGAACGGTTCTGCACGTCGTCTCCTCCATGCGATGCCGCGAGTCCTGGCAAGCGAACCATTATGGACCATGCTTCTGCCACGAGTCCCAAGGCCAACACTCATTGTCATATCCATCGTCCATGCTCAAACGAAGTCAGATGGTCGCGAGTGGGCCAAAGCTTTGGTCCCCAGCAAGCACTCGACGCAACGACGAGTACAAGCCAGTGATATACCACCGTCTCTGCTGTTGTCTTCTGCATGCACGAATCTTGTCAAAGGTCCACGCCAGCGCCTTCTAAAATGCCCCACGAGAATGAAAATACTCTGGTCATTACATGAGAAACATGGTCCCGTTGGCCTCTTCTAGCTTTTGTTCGAGCAGGAGTGCCGCTTGGCGGGCGCTTGGCCGGCGCTTGGGGTCCACGACGACGCACTGCCGACTTAAATCAATGTACCAGTGCGGCGCGTGGGCTGAAAACGCCGTCGCGCGGCCCGTCGACTTCTCAGGTCGGAACGATTCAAATTCGGGCGCGGACTTGCCGGTCATGGCGTGGGGCGCGGCGTCGTGCGTGTCGAGGAGGAAGAGGAGGACGCCGAACGCGTACATGTCGGCCGACTTATCGTAGCGGCCGCCGCGCTGCACCTCGGGCGCCATCCAATTTTTGGTTCCGATGCGCGCAGTCATGGACTTGTCGGCCGCGGCCGCTTGGCGCGAAATGCCAAAGTCGGTCAACTTGGCACGAAGCGACGGCGAGAGAAGTACGTTGCGGGTCTTGAGGTCGCGGTGGATGATGTTGCGCGCGCCGTGCAAGTACCCGAGCGCGTGCGCGACGTCGTGCGCGATTTGGAGGCGGTGGCGCCACTCGACGTCCGCCGGCCGATGGGTTTGCAAAAAGTGATCCAAGTCGCCCTCCTCCATCCATTCCATCACGAGCATGATGTCCACGGGTCGCGTCCACGCCGCGCCCTTGAATGCGACGATGTACTCGCTCTGGACACTCGCGAGGAGCTTGATCTCGGCGATAAAGTCAGCGACCGCGTGCAAGTCCTTTTCCTTCTCGGGTAGGAGCCGCTTGACGGCCACGTCCGCGCCATGCCATGTGCCGTAAAAGACGGCGCCAAACCCGCCTTTGCCGACGGCGTCGCGCGAGACAACGATCGAGCTCATAGGTTCGATGCGGTATGGCGCCAAGGGCGTGAGGTCAAACGGGTCTTCGTTGGGCGTCGGTGGCATCGCCTCGAACTTGTCGTCGTCGTCGTCACGTTGGCTGTCGGACGATTGTGTTGTCGTGTGGCGTGGCTGATGCGATGTTGATTGGAACGACTGGTCCGACTGCATTGTGTGGTCGCCGAGGCTGCCGTGGGTCGATCGTTGGTGCTTGGACGACGATGAGTGGCCAGCACTCGCCTGGTCTCGCAAGGCCTTTTGGATCGCAAACGAAACTTGCATCGATGACGGCCGCGCCGCCGGCGTCGGGGACAAGCACCGCTGGACGAGGTCCCTATACCACGAAGGCGCCTCTGGCGAGAGTGCCATGAACACTTGGCCGGGACGGACGCGTGGCTTGGCTGTGTGGGCTTCCAGGGCCACGAGGAGCACCCCAAACGAGTACATGTCGGCGGACGCGTCGTAGTGTCGGTCGCCATTGGCCACCTCTGGCGCCATCCAGTGAAGCGTGCCAGCGCCCGCGGTCATCGTGTCGTCGTAGTCAAACTCGCGCGAGATGCCAAAGTCGGTCAGCTTGGCGCGCATGGCAGCATTGAGAAGCACATTGCTCGCTTTGAGGTCGCGGTGGATCACATTCATCGAGTGGATGTACACGAGTGCTTCGATCACATCGTGCGCAACCGACAGCTTTTGGGCAAACGGAAACGAGAGCGGCGTCGTGTTGGCCAAGTACTTGTCCAAATCGCCCCGGTCCATCCATTCCATCACGAGCATCATGTCCACAGGTCGTGTCCAGTGCGCGCCAAGGAAGCGAACAATGTAATCGCAGTCGCCGCACTTGGCAAGCAGTTTGACTTCGGCGATAAAGTTGGCGACGGCGCGCTTGTCTTGCTTCATCGAAGGCAGGATCGATTTGACCGCGACGACGTCGCCGCCAAACTCGGCCAGCACGACTTGACCAAACCCACCTCTGCCCACGGCCCGCGGATGCGAGAGATCCAAATCGGCCAGACTGATACGGTACATTTCAAGAGCATTCAGGTCGAGTACATTGGCCGACGAAGAGGATGACGCCGTCGTGGCATGGCGCTTCTCCTGAGGCAACGGCAGCACGGGTGTCGGGTCCGACGAGTGAAACGGACGAGGGCTTTCCATGTCCTTGTGGTGGCGGCGGCGGTGGCGACCACGAGCGACGAAGAACGCGATGAGACCCACGAGAACGAGGGCGCCGCCAGCGCCAGCAACAATGTACCCGACAGACGAGCCAGGTGAGTCGTCGTTGGTGGCCTTGGCAGTCGACGCATCTGATGTCGCGAGTGTTGTGGCTGGTGCCTTGGTCGTACTGGCGGTGGAAGGGTCAGTCCCGCCAGTCGAGGATGATGCGGTCGAGGTCGTGGGTGTCGGTGCTGTGGTTGTGGCGGCGGCGACGGGCGTGGGTGCTGTTGTGGTAGGTGCTGTTGTGGTAGGTGCTGTTGTGGTGGGTGCTGTTGTGGTGGGTGCTGTTGTGGTGGGTTTGGTGGTCGTTGCACCTGCTACCGTGGGGGCTGGGCCCGATGGACAATACGTGGACCATCCACGGGCGCATTCGCTGTCAAAGGCCGAGCACTCGCCAGTGCTGCCATACTTGCAAGGGACGGCGCCTGTACAGACGCATGTTTTTGTCGAGTAGTCGTAGCACGCGTCAGGGTTGGCACACCACGGGGTGTCGCGCGACGTGCCGCACCAGACGAGGCCTGCGCCGTTGCTTTTGGAGGCGTCGCCGGGACCGCATTTCGGGTTTGGTCCGAAAGATCCGTTGGAGCACGGGGTTTCCTTGGGGCAAGGAGTGACGGCAACACCATACGCCGATGAAATGCTTCCAAGGATGGCGGCAATGACCGCCAAGGACGACGTTGGACGCACCATCGCTCTCTGGGGTGGAGCAGTAGAGCTGAAATGGTACCGAATCAGGCAGCATGCGCCCAATGGTGTAATGCTGCATGAAAATGATGTCGAAATAGCCAATTGTAGGCATAAGTTTCATTTCACTGGAGCACTGTATGAGGCCAATCATCTACTTGACCAGCTATGGACTGATTTGACTGGCAGGGTCGTAAATCGTTCTGTCCTGAAAGAGCGAAACGACTTTAGCATGATTGTTTAAACAAGAATGGCCACCTTGACGTCTGAAATCGAATTAAAACGTGTTTCACTGGAAACACGTTATATTTCGTCCGTTGTAAACAGATGTTTGTCAAGTCGTCCGAACGCGATATACTAGACATCCCACACCCGACACAATTTCAAATCACGACTTGGTTGATCAACATGATGCTTCCTACGACGACGACGCGAGCATGTAGGCTGGGTCGACAAAGACGTAGCCAAAGCGTTGGTAGCGAAAGTAGCTGTCGGTCGTAACGTGGCACGACCACAGGTGCGGGTGCGAGCCAGTATCCGATGCCATGTCGAGGCAAAAGCCAACGTGGCGGCGGTGGCGCAGCTGGTGCGTGGCAGGATCGTACGTCCATTGCTGGTTGGCATTGGCGCTGTCACAGGGCCAGAGGTGGACTGCGCCGCCATCCCAGGCTTGATATGCATCGAGGCAGAGCCCAGAGGTGGCCCATTGCACAGTTTGGTGAAGGTAATCCACGGTCCATGAACCACTGGCACTTTGGTCAAAGAAAACTTGACTGCCTTGCGCTTGCAAGTGCAGGCCGTTGAAAGTCGTGAGATGGACGATTTCTCGAGGCAGGCCAATCCATTGGTTCATGTTGATGTTGTGGTCATGGCACCACCACACTTGAACGGTGGAGCCATCCACGTCCAAGCAGATGTCAGCATGCGTCGCGTGGCGAATGTGGTGGTCCGAGAGATCCAAGAGCCACTTTTGGTTGCCGTTGGATGCAGCGCACGCCCACGGATGGACGGAATACTGGGACGTTGACGTGGCGTTCGGATACGCGTCGACGCAATCGCCTGTGTTGGTCGTGAGGAGCTGTGACGTCGGGTTGTAGTAAAACAATGACGTGGCATCACCAGCGGCGACGGTTTGAAACTGCCCATTTTTGGATTGCGTCAGCATCAACTGGTAGTGCGTGAGAAGCGTCAGCGGCACCACAGCCACATTGTTGTACTTAGACGTGGGGTACACGAGGTTGTTGAGCCCTCCGCCCACATTTGATTGACCCAGTTGACGCACGAGCGTCGGAATGAGCGCGCGCGGTCCTTGACCATCGCCCGACGCTTCCCAAAACATCATGCCGCCAAGGTTGTATTGTTGGACGTACGCTGCTTTGGCTTGGACCGATTGGGGGTTGTCGTAACTATGTGAAACGAATGAGTAGGATGTAAATTTTGGGTCCACAAGAATCGAATTCACCTGATAAATTCCCGGTTGACATAGGCGTACGCGCTCTGCGAAGTCCCGTCAAATTGGTCACTGCCAGCAGCCAACGACTTGTACAGCACGGTCGTCGCCCCCGAAAAACCCAAGTACTTGCCATCCGTGTTGTTGAACAGTCGCCCGTAGAGCGGAACGCCAACGACGAGCTTCTCGGCTGGGCATCCACCCCCATGGAGATAATACTGCACGATGTGATCGACAGAGTTTTGCGCTTCCAGTGGCGCCGCGCTGTCGGTGAATAAATTGCTCTGGAACCCACTCACGGTGTTCCACTCGCCCATAAAATCATACCTATACCTACATCATGAGTTCCATAAACTAATGAGTCGCATCGTACGTCATGAGGTTGACGCCATCGACGACCCTGCACAGGTCGCCAACATGTGACCTCCACGTCACGTCGTTGCCTGGCCCTGCGACTGTCAGTTCCGTCGGAAATGGCAGTGCTGACATTGCAGCTTTGAGTTCCTGGAGCAACAAGACAAAGTTGGCCATGTCGCCGCTGCCAGGGTACTCCCAGTCGAGGTCAATGTGGTCCAAGCCAAGGTCCTGCACGAAGCGAACGACGTGGGCGACAAAGGACGCGCGCAACGATGCGGACGCCGCGATGGCAGGGAACGCGGCGCTGTTGCCGTAGCCGCCGATGGAAAGACCGACCTTTGTGGTTCGGAACTGCTGCTTCAAGGTAAAGGCTTCGCCAAGGTTGCCTTGCAGTTGCCCTGTGACGCCCGTGCGTGGTTGCGTGAGGGACGCGGCGGGGTCGTTGAAGACGATCGATCCGTCGGATTGGGGGACCCCGAACGCGTAATTGATGTGCGTCACGTGTACCCAGTCGATGCTCTTCATGTCAAAGCTGCTGCCGCTGCTCCATTCCGTGTAGTAGACGACATTGCGAAAGGCAGCGTCGATGTGCGCCGCCAAAAGTACCGATGCCGCGAGCGCCGTCGGTAGAACCTTCATCCAAGCAAGAGAGAGGATATCGGAGAATGAAGGGAGAATGCGATCGGTCCTGCATTGTGGCCAGTGTGTGTGCTCATGCCCAGCGTGTTTCCCCGCTTCTTCAGCAAATCTCCAGCATCCAAGCGGCAGATCTGCAGTGAGCTGTTATTGAATGGACCAATCACAAGGCAGGATTTGAATCTTCCCCCTTTTTATTTTATCACATCGAATTCCTATGCAATAAAATCAATCGGAGCTGCTGAATTTCCATGAGCTTGGGAGGCGGAATGTTGGTCTTTTGACCCTCCCATCTGTAAACCCTTCACAAGGCGGCTCGCAGATCGCAGATCGCAATCCGTCCCCACGAACCAAAGTCTGCTGAGGATGACACCCCGCATCGTCCTGTGGATATCCTTCTTCCTTGCTGCTGGCGGACTCTCATGGATCACGATCATCTGGCGCTCGCGCATGCCGGATGTCCTCCCACCCTCGGACTCCCCCGACGTCTTCTCTGGGGAAGCGGCCTATGAAACCCTCGGCAACATCACCAAAGTCACGCATCCCGTCGAGTCGCAAGCAAACCTTGACGTGTACCATTATCTCTACGATCGCATGGAGGCCCTCCGCGCTTCCGTCGGTGGTTCCGATCACTACACGCTTCACATCGAGACCCCTCGTAGTACCCGCATCAACGCGTCCACATTTCAGACGAATCTGACGCGTGAGCAAATCCTTGCGCTCCCGACCGGCGACACGCGGTACGCCGCACGGTGCAAAGAGCACGAAGGCTACCTCAACGACACCCAGATCGTCGTGCGCATTCCCGGCGTCTTACCCTCGAGCATCCTCCTCACGGCACATTTCGACTCGGTTGCGACGTCGACGGGTGCGACGGACGACGGCGCGGGGGTGGCCGTGATCATCGAAACCCTGCGGGCAATCCTGGCGTCGCCCACGCGGCCCAAACACACACTCATCGCGTTCCTCAACAACGGCGAAGAAACGGGTCTCTGCGGCTCGGCGTGGTTTGTTCGGTCGCGATTGCACGAGACGCTGCAAGTCAAGGCCCTCGTCAACGTCGAAGGCGGCGGCGCGGGCGGCCGCGCCATCCTCTTTCGCGCCACGGACAACGAACTAGTCTCGCTCTACAGCCGCGTCGCGCCGTATCCGCACATGAACAGCTTTGGCGGGTCGGTCATTTCACTCCTCGGAAGTGCGACCGACTATTCCAATTATGTGCCCCAAGGCATCCCCGCCGTGGACATTGCGTTCTACGAACACCGCGACATGTACCACTCGTCCAACGACAACCTCGCGCACATTGCACCAGCGGACGTCCAGCACTGCGGCGCCAACGTCCTTGCGTTCACACGCGCGCTCCTCGGGATTGACTCGCTCGACGAATGGGTCGCAACCGACCACGCGCTCTACTTTGATCTATTCGGCCAGTGGGGCTTTACGCTCTCGGTGTGGACGCGATGGGGCGTGCTCATGCTGCTCTGGGCCACGACGGCCGCCGTCGTCGGCGTCCATTTCTACTTTTTTCCCGTCAAAGCCGCGTCGCTCACTGTCTTTTGGTGGTCGTTGGTTGGCGAATGGGGCACATATGCGTCATCGCTTGGCCTTGGCGCCATCGCCGCGCTCCTCCTCAACGCGCCGCTGCTCGCGTTTGTGTCTCTCACACACAAGTCCAGCGTCGCGTGGACACTCCTCCCCACGGCCATCCTCGGCCATGTCGTCGGCGCCGCCATCAGCGCCAACCGATGGCGCGGCCGCCACGGCACCCTCGCCATGCCGTCCACGATCGATTGGATGCATCTGGCCACGGCCGGCTCGACGTTCGCCGCCTGCCTCTCGCTCGTCTTTCTCATCAACGCGCCAGCACTCTACCTCCTTCCCGTCGCCGCGCTCGCGTACAACGCCGTTCTCGTCACGTTCTTTCTCGTCACCCTCGTCACCCAGTGCTGCCGCGGTCAAAAGCCCGCGAGCCTCTGGCAGTCGCATGTCTCGTATGCGTCGATCCCGGTTGTCTCCACGGGCATGGACGACGACGACGTGAACCGCGCCGCGCCGTCGGTCGTCCTCGCGCTCGTCGCCGCCGCCGTCGGATTTCTCGCGACGGCGTTTCCATTTGCCGTCGACTTTCTCTGGTCCGTGCGCGCCGTCGGGGGTGCCGACGCGATGCTCCTCTCGGCCGCGCCGCTCATCGTGACGCCCGTTCTCTTCCTCCTCGTGCCGTTCTTTGTCTCGTGGAACCCTCAAGACGGTCTCTTTGTCGTCGTCGCCCAGCTCTATCTCGGCGTCGGCATCGCCGCATGCGTCCAATATGCTCTCACGGGGTAACACGACCTTGTTACACGAACACGTGACGTGGCCATCGGATGTCGCGTCCCTCGTTGCAAGAACTAATGCAAAGCTCTGTGCGTTTGATGTTGGCGGCAGTCGAGAGGACGCATCTCACACATGCCATGGATTATTACGTCTCGAGGAGGCGTTGGTGTTCGTCTAACGTGACAGACGTGTCGACGCGCGCGGGGAGGAGCCAGAGAAAGGCGA
The DNA here is from genome assembly GCA_009835185.1 of Aphanomyces stellatus. Classification (NCBI taxonomy): domain Eukaryota; phylum Oomycota; class Saprolegniomycetes; order Saprolegniales; family Verrucalvaceae; genus Aphanomyces; species Aphanomyces stellatus. Next base: position 63,910 of record VJMH01007456.1, read on the forward strand.
GGATGCCAAGCTGGCAGAGCGCGCCAATCACGATGAGCCACTTGAGGTTGGTCCAATCGACAACAAACGTCGATGGGTCTTGCGTGATGCCAAGGGCGGCAATGACAGCGGCCGAGAAAAAGGAGCTCACGACGCCGCCAAAGTCCATAAAGGAGAGGTATAGCGCGTAGGTCAGACCTTTGCCGTCGGTCGCGTGTTTCGACGGACAGTAAAAGGTCGCGACGATGAGGAGCTGGAGGAGGGCAAACTCGGCTGCAAACGACGTCACAAACGACTCGAGCGTGCAAAACGTGCAGACCGAGATGGGGAGTGGTGCCATGGGCGGCGCCAAGAGGACCTGCGGAAGGCTCGCGGCCGCCGTGACGAGCGTCGAGAGCGTAAAGACCGCGCGGATCGAATACCCATGGCACACTTTCGAGTAGAGGAGACACGCAACGACACGGCCAACCATGCCTACGAGAGAGAGGAGATGAGAAAGGATGATGATGGCTGCAAGACAACCGGCAAGGGAGGAATATTGGAGGCACTCCTTTTCATCTGTCAAGAGCGAATACGTGTATTGGTACCAGACCGAGCCACCATTGGGAAGCGCGCTCGAGAGGAAGAAGAAGAGCATGACGGGAATGTACGTCCACTGCTCGGTTACGATGCGGATGCACGCGGCGCGGAACGACGTCCATTTCTGCGTCGCGAGGTCGCTGCACGTTCGCGGGCCGGGCGGCGGCGGCGCGGCAATGTCGTCGTCGTTTGTGACTTTGGTGTCGTGGAAGAGGTAGACTGCGGCGAAGATGCCGACGACGGGAATCACACTTGACCAGCAGATGACGTCGCGCGCGTGGATCGATTTGGTAGCGTAGACGGGAATGCCGACGACGAGGGCGACGATGGACGCCGTGTTCTTGGCAGCGTTTGCCCACGACTGGACCATGCCGCTCTTCTCGCGGTCCCCGGACGCGACATCGACGAGGACGACGCCGAGCATCATTTGAGTGAACGCTTCGCAGGACGAATCGACGAGCTTGACGACGAACGCGCCGGCGATCGTCCGGATGAAGAGACCCGTGACGAGGATCGAGATGGCGGCGCCGACTTCACAGAGGACGATGTAGTACTTGCGACGGTAGCCGAAGATGGGCCAGTTGTCTGAGATAAGCGCGTAGACGGGCTTGAGGTTCCACGGGAAGAACGTGAGCGCGTAGTAAAAGTTGGTCGTCGCGGGGGACATGTGGATCTCGTTGAAGAGCCAGTCGCCGTATGCGGTCATGGGGAAGCTCTGGAGGAAAGACTGGGTAAAGTAGAGCGCGAGGAGTCCCCACGGAAGGATGGAGGCCGTCGCGGCGTCGGGAAGGAAGCCCATCGAGAGTTCTGTGATGCGAACCGCGCAGGTGTGGTGTCGTTCAAACTGGCAGAGGGCACCAAAATCTTGAATCGAAGCACGTCACTGGGGCGGTCTTGATTGGTCTATTTTTAATTCGATCGCATTGGCTATAAAGTCACCCAATACAGTCATTCCATTGGCTCGATGAAGAAAATTCTGATTCGTTGAAATTCGAGGGAATTGAAGGTGATATCTTTAACCTTGTACAGTACTCCCCCGCGATAGTGAACCCACTGAAACATAATACTTTCAAACTTTTATAACGTGTTGCAAAAGTTAGAAATTAAATTGTAGAGGTATTTCAAAATTCAAACAAACACAATCAGCGTGACTATCAAATGGCGTCACCAGCATCCAGGATGCGGCTGACCATTGAGCAGAAGAGGGCTCTATTGGAATATCGCATGGCAAATCCACATGTCAAAGGGATTGATCTACGCCGATGGGCGCACACCACGTTTAATCTCTCACGCGATCCCGCCAAGTCAACAATGTCAGCTTGGCTCCACTCAGACGTGAACGTCGAAGGCATTCACCCGAAGCATAAGTCAAAGCAGCAGCCCCAAACGCCGAAACTGGAACGTAAACTTATACAATGGATTCAAAAGTGCGAGAAATGGTGCGTGCCGATCGTGAGCGGGCCTACCATACGCGTCAAAGCCATGCAAATCCGCGACCAAATGCTTGCGAGCGACGACCACGACGACCCAAATAAACTACTTAGCTTAACGTTTTCAAACGGTTGGCTCCATCGCTTTCAAATGCGCCACAATTTAAAGTCCCGGCGAGTGTATGGCGAGGCGGCCTCAGCAAATGCCGAAACAATCGACGATGGGAAGATGAAGCTTCGCTCCATCACAGCTGGCTACGAAAAGAAGGACATTTTTAACCTCGACGAGACCGCCTATTTCTACTGTTCGAATCAATCGAAGACCATATGCACCAAGGGCATCCCGGGGCGAAAGAAGGTGAAGAAACGCATCACAGTTGCCGTGACAAGCAACGCTGACGGGTCATCCAAGTGGCCACTGCTTTTCATTGGTACAGCAAAACAGCCTCGTTGCTTCGGCCAATCGACTGCTGACGACTTGGGAGTCGATTACACTGCGTCACGGAAGGGCTGGATGACTCGCGATGTCTTTGGCCATTGGATCGAAGACTTCGATGCCACTATGAGGCTTCAAAACAGACATGTGCTTTTGCTGCTGGACAATGCGTCGCCACATCGTTACGATGGTCATTTGTCGAACGTTACGGTTCATATGCTCCCACCAAATACGACGGCATTCCTCCAGCCACAGGACGCGGGTATAATTCAAGCCTTCAAGGCAAGGATCGGAGTTCTGCGATCAACCTTCCTTGTGGAGAGGTTTGATAAACTCGTGGAAAGTGTTGATGAATCTGACAAGGAAAACTTTGGAAGCCTTGTCAACAAACTGCATGAAGTCACTTTACTCCAAGCATTGGAGTGGGCTAAAGAAGCATGGCACGGCGTTACGCAACAGACGATTGTTAATTGTTGGCGACACACAGGAATCCTCGATGAAGAAGTGTATGAATTGATTGATAGCATGCGTAACCTTTAATGGAAACTCACTTGTATGTTGTCGTTGGTGTGCGTTTTGTCTTCTGGAGGTTGCCAGGGTA
>VJMH01007470.1:0-14609 GCA_009835185.1 Aphanomyces stellatus
CCGTCCTAGCCCCCTAGTAAAGAAGGCTATTTCAGCCAATATTCCAACCAATACAAAGGGTTTGTGAATCAAGGAGTGCACTGGAGTCCCCTATGTTCGTGGTTCTGGAGGTTTGTTGGTCGAAGGGATAATAAATTGTCATGTGTGGCTTCATTGTGTCGACAGCTTGCACGCTTCAGCCTCTGTATTGAGCCACGTACGGAAAATAACTTTTCATCCAATAATACTCCGATGGACGATTTTCGAATTTTTTGAGTGGGACTTGGACGGTCTTAAGATTGGAAGGACGGTCCTGAGATCACGTTTTTGATTTCTGCAAAATTTTGTTACCAGTACTACGTTGGAACAAAGAATCTCTCTTGGGCTGTCCAATTACAACAAAAGAAAAATTCGATGTCCACACATGGACATTCGTCCGTCAAATCGCAATTGTTTCGAATGACATCCAATTTCTGAGTCAATTTCTGTGGGCACAAGCACTGTGAAGAAATTTTTTTAAGACATGGAGCGACTATTGAACGACGGAAATTAAATTTTCCGTCGTCCAATAGTTGCGCCTCCGTCGATAGTGACGACAGCTAGTGACGACAGCTAGTGACGACAGAGTGGCATCGAAAGAGTTGGCGGTACCTTGGTCGCTGTCCAAAGGGTCTGTCGTCCAAAGAGCTCGCCGTCCAAAGCGCCCTCATGGATTTTAAGCCATGACGGCGCTCAGACGGCAGGCGCGGGCTCTTAAAAAGCCATGACCAGATTATTGGATTCAATTAAGCCAACGACTGGTCGCCAATACAACTGTTTTGGAAATGTTGGCCGATGACACTGTATTGCAAGATGCTCCAAATTTCAAATTTCGAAGGTCCGTAACATCAACAAAGTGTCTGGACGCCTTTGTTGGTTCCAGAAGCGCGTGTTGTTGTCAGCTTGGTCAGAATTGAAAAGGCAAGGCGCAGGGCATTGATACGCATGCAACAGGATGACAAAGGTTGCCATGGAATTGGCAAATACTAAGTGCGCCACTCCGAGGCGACAATTCAATGGGTAAACACGGTTGACCTTGCTCTTGCAACTTTGAACTGCACTCCGCGCTTCCGGCGCAAAGGCCTCACGTGAGGCCAGCACCTCCAAAACAAAACTGACATTCAGACTTAGCCACGAAGCGTGGCCCCTACTGACTACCATCCGCTAAGGTTCCCCACTTCTACATCAACTAGATTTCCTGCGCACATACAGACGACGGTTGACGGACCGTGGAACATGCAGCTGGTTAAATCCATGGGCGACCCAAGCTGCTCTGCTCAGTAGAACAAACGTGCAGCTGTTGTCGATGGCAGGACGTTGGATTCCCTCTCACCATGAAACTGTTCTAATCCGATGAGAAGCAGCAGAAAAATCAAAAATGCCAACAATGGGGGAGTGACGACTCCCAAAGAGACTAGGCAAATTCGATTCAACCGCTTCTCGGTAAAACTGAGACTAAGTATCCAACGACAAGATCGGCCTGAGTGGCCGTTACCGCAAAGGGGCGCCTAATCACTCCCTGGGGTCGGCACTGGCGGTCATTCGTCAATGTCACGCCCATGTCCCGATGGGGGGTGGAATTCCACTGCCCGCACGTAACAGCGACGCATAAAAGCCCACGTAAGATTGCATCTATGAGGTTTCTGATTTGATTTTGGGCTTACCGCACTTCTATTTCTACAAAGCTCAATACAAATTGTATAATGCTGCTGTGTGTCCAACGATTCCACGTAATCTCGACTCTATCGAAACAATGCTGCGACCTGAAAAACTATTGTAACAACGAGGTATTTCTTGTTCGCAATTCCAACCATTCATGCAGAAAACGATGCCGCCCAAAGAACGACGTGTTTGGTCTGGTGATCATCTTTGCTACCTGGTTTGTCTATATTTTCGTGTTCAAATTTTGTTGGATATCCAATCACGTTCGTGATCAAGGACGTGGACATTGTAATGCTATTGAATTTAAGTTGCAAATAAACAGGGTACTACAACGTGGGCCAGCTCATTTGTGGTCGAGGTGGTGCATCTGACAATATGACTACAATTAGGAATTAGAGAGCCAGTTCTGCCTAAAAAGAAGAATATTCCGCAGGGACAGTCTCAAAAAAGACCATTGAATGGGAGACCAAGGTAAACAGCGAGTCCGTATACAGTTCGGCGGGATCAATAAAACTCAATTCTTCGTGCAGTATGATTATCAATGGTGATTTCTTAAAGTTGTTTTGTACGCTTGGAAAACTACTCCCACAAGTGGCATTTGGTTGACGGGTTCATATGTGAGTCCTTGGGGCAGTTGAACGTACGCGCGAATTCATCGTTGTTACGGACAGCTCCCCAAATGCGGTACTTGCCCGGCGGGTGGACGTCGGCAAGATTGTGCTTGAGCGCCGCATCCGAGTTCTTCTCGCACCACGTTTGACCAAACGCCAAGAAAAAGAGCTTTTCGCCAATCTCTTTGGTATACGTAGGCTTGGCAATAGTCTTCATGTAGGCTTGGTAGGCGCGGAAGGCCGACTTGAGCCCGCCGTTGTCTGCGATCGTTTCACCCAACGTCAGCGTCCCATTCAATTTGGCCATGGATTTGCCAGTGACTTCGCTCACAACGTCCAACGCGCCGTATTGCTTGGCGATGCAGGCGGCCTTTTCGTCAAATTGGGCAGAGGTACCCGCGGTCCACCACACACGCTTGTTGCCGTCGGCGTCGTACTGGCGGCCACTGTTGTCGTAGCCATGGACGATTTCATGACCGATCACTGCCCCAATCGAGCCAAAATTTTGGGCGGGATCGACGCCAGCTTCGAAGAGTGGCGACTGCATAATGGCGGCCGTGACGGTGATTTGGTTCTTGGACGGAACGTACTGGGCGTTGACAGTGCTGGGATTAATATCGACCCACTCGAGTCGATCCACTGGTTGGTACAGCGACGCGAGTTTGCGCTCAAAGTCGACTTTGTTGGCGCGATCGATGTTGGCAATGTACGACCTGGCATCAAAGTTGATGGACGTATACAATTCCGGCGTGTCGGGGCTGCCCAACGTGTTGACCAACTTGGCCATCTTGGCTTTGGCATTGGCGAGCGTGGCCTTGTCGAGCCAATCCAGCGAGTCCAAGCCAGAATTGAATGCAACCTCGAGGGCTTTGACCATCACGGTCGCCTCTGCAGTGCTCTTGTTGGACCAGACGACTTCGGTATAGTACTTGTCGACGAGGGATGCAATCTTGATTGGCACCCTCGCACGGCATACCTTGTCCATAGACAAAGGGTTGGTCACTCCCAGCGCAACGGCATCAAACTCGGCGCGAGCGGCATTGAACTTGTCGGTCAAATCAAGTGCATAGAAATTCAAAAGCTTGAATGCTACGAGCGCCTTGAGCTCAGCCAACGGCGTGCGCTGGAGCAGCTCTTCCGCTGTCGAAAAAATCAAGCCCCCCTGGAGCAGCAAACTTTTTGACGCATCGTCGCGGCTCGTGTCGAGGCCGAGCGTTTGAAGTAGCGTGCCGACTGCGAGCGGGTATTTCTGGGCGGCCAGGTACACCGTCGTGTCCACGTTGGTCGTGTTGACGACTGGTATCTGTTTCAATGTTTGGTCCCATTTTAGCACAGCGTCTTGGCTGGCCAGCATGACGTCTTTGGTGTAGCCCGCCAGCTCGAAAAGCGCTGAGACGTACTTGCGGTAGGCGCGCTCCAACGCTTTGGTGTCGGTCACCGCTTTCAAATAGTACTTTGTGTCGAGCGGAAACAGCGCCGACGGCAAGACGTGGAGCGTGTTGCGCGTCGCATCTGCCTCAGGGTTGCCCGACACGTCAACGCCGACGAGGCCAGGCGCGCCCTTCTTGGTCATCGTCGCGGCGGCTCGTAATACGGCTTCCTTGGACGAGGCAGTGAAAATCGCTTGGAGATCGTCTTTCAATGGCGCGACGCCCAGGCCATTGCGAGTCTCGACGCCCAAACACGACTTGTAGTACGCGCCCAGCTTGGGCTTGTCGGCTTGCAGGATTTTCGTGATCACGGCTTGGACTTGACCGCCCAAGACGCCCAGTGTTGATGTCGAGCCATCGGGGCTGGAGAGTGTCGCTTGCTTGTACCAGCCACCGCACGCGTACTTGAAAAAGTCGTCGCAAGGGTTCACAGACACATCCATGCGCTTGGCAACGGCCGAAGGGAACTCGGATGCCTCGCAGCGAACGTGGACTTGCGTAGTGGCCGTGGCAGCAACCATGGCACTCAAAGGGAGGACGATCTTGACCATGCTGGGCAATTTCAATTATGACGAGTTTCGCTGGCTTGGTGGTCTGTGGCAAGAGCGTGGAGAGACCGCGCGCGAGGTGCGGTCGAAAACGCTCACGTGCACCATGTCATGGAAATACAATAATATTGCCAATTGTCAGTGTATGCAGAAGTGGATATGTTTTCCTTCATGTTGGTCCAAATCGAGTTGCGAGTGTGACTAGCGCTCATATTAGCTCAACCCCATACCCCAAATTGAGCTCTTCGTGTTGGGCACCTAATCGTGTTGCTGGGTCGCGCTCGGAGAAATACCTTTTTGTATCCCAAATGAGCAAATGACTCCAATAATCGACCTTACGGCGCTTAACCCTCAAAAGTACACTGTCCCTCCCCACGTTGGGTCTTTTTTCAAACTCGTATTAGGTCAAACAGGTTTTAAACTTGAAGCGACAATGAAGATATTTGAAGTCTGGTTTCACGCGTCCTCAACGAGGCCTGGAGTCTCGGGGGTTCTTGGGGTGGTGGGTTACGGGTATAAGGGGGTTAGGGTCTGGTGGTTTGAAGGTTTTGGTGAAATTGGATGCCATTTTGACTCCGTCTTCCACACATGTCACTCCTGTGCAGGTATTTAAACGTATTTAACTTAATATTTGCCTAAAGCAAAAAGACAGGTTTAGGCGTCGTTGGTTGGGTCGATTAGTGAGGTCAGAGAATGGGTCAGAGGCGTAAGAGAAGACACATTAACGTTATGATCAAAAATACCCTGTAGCATATTCGGTATCACAGTGACAAGCTCATCTGAATGCACCAATCCATTCGACAGACGAAAAAAATGCCGCTGAGTCTCGAGTCTGATTGGACAGTGCATCAAGAATTGGACACACGGGGAACCACGCGACGTCCGACGGTAACATGCGAGGCACGAAGTTTGTGTGTCGGAGGAAGAAAATGTCCAAGGCCGTCAATACTAAGTGGGCGAGACCAAGTACTATTGCACAAAAATGGGCCGCGGCCACGCGCACCAAGAGTCGGCCGACAAGTGCGTCGCGGTGGCCAGCTCAAACACGACTTGACGAAACCCATTGATATTATTCTCCGCACTGGAAAGCTACCGGACGGGATGATCCCATCACGAGTGGCTTGGAGAAGAAGTTGTTCCATCCGTACAAATGCGATCTAGGTGATCACGAGCCAGACAACACGTCCTAGTGTACAGTGTATCCTCGACGCGTGGCGCGACAACGTAGATATGGAGCATCCGGTCGCCAAGAAACCAGGCCACACGGTCAAGGATTGTCATTTGTGTTTGCGTGCAACCTCAATGAGTCGGGCGAATTCAATCACCACATCTTTTGTTTTGGACGCGTCCGGCTCGATGGAAAACGATCCGTGGGCGACCAGTGCGTGCCTACATGGCGGATCGCCAAAAAGGGCATAGTGTCTTTCCTTGGATTGCAAAGGCATTGTGTCGATCATGACATTTAGCGGCCAAGATTTAATCCCACATATGTGCTTTCACGCGTGGGGCTTGTGCCGTAGACAAAAATATTTGCCACGCATTTCATACAAGTGATACCTTGTTTTGTACGCGCTTCTTCTTTGTTTGGGTATAATATTCGCGGGCTCCAGTCATTCGCGGCGGTCCACCGCAGCACTGCAATTTTAATCTCGCCAACCATGCGTAACGTTACACACAGATCAAATTTGCGCCTCACGAACAGAGCTGCTTTGAAATAGAGCATAAAAGTCTAGTACATGTTTGAGTGGTTGAACATCCACTCGTTTACTGTAAGCGCATACGTCTGCAACTTTAACTGAATCACTGTCACGGATGTTGCAATCTCCTAGTTTCGACCCAAGAGACGACCCGGCGCACAACATTGGCGCGATTGGAATGGTCCTTGGCCATGAATATTGTACTTTCAGCCGAATTGTGTTCATTGTCCAAATCGCTCGACCCATTCAATTGTATTCGTTTTTGTTTGGAATTCCTGGACAAGAAATGGAATCGTCGATTCTGATTGGTGATACAAAGTCAACAAACGCACGTTGATTGGCTGATTCTTTCTGCCGATTCTTCTGCTGCCGATTCATTGGGCACGTCGTTCGAGTTTTGAATGAAAACAACAATATGGCTTCGCCAACACGGGGTGCTTCGTTGACGGAAGCACCCCGTGTTGGCGAAGCCATATTGTTGGATGGCTTGAATTTGAGCAATTCCTTGTAGGCGCGGTAGGCCGACTTGAGCCCGCCGTTGTCGGCAATGGTTTCACCCAACAACTTGCCGTCGGCCTTACCAATCAACTTGCCCAGCGAAGTTTCACTGTACACTTCCATGCCACTGTATTGGTCGATGATGCACTGTGACTTAGTGTCAAAGGCAGTCGTGACCGCATCCGACCACCACGGGTTCTTGTTGCCGTTGCCATTGTAGTTGCGGCCGCTGTTGTCAAAGCCATGGGTGATTTCATGACCAATGACAGCACCAATGGCGCCAAAATTTTGAGCGGCGTCGTACTCACCATCAAAATAAGGCGCTTGCAATTACGCAGCGGGAAACACAATTTTGTTTTCGTCGGATGTGTAGTAGGCGTTGATTGTTTGTGCCGTCATACCCCAGAGCTGTTTGTTGACAGGCTTGTCGAATTGAGCGAACTTGGCCTTGAAATCCAATTGGATGGCGGTTCGTAATGTATGTTTTGGGGCTGAACGTCAACGAGTCGTACGTCTTGGGGGTCTTGGGGCCACCCAACAAGTGCAAAAATTTGGACAACTTGGTCTTGGCGTTGTCACGAGTCGTCTTGTCCAACCAGTCAGAAGTGTCCAAACCCGCCTTAAAGGCTGCTTCCAGGAGCACAACCATCTCGTCGGCGCGGTTAGCCGTCGTTTGAGGCCACACTTGTTCCAAGTAGTATTTGCCAAGCATCTCGCCGATAGTCGTATCCAAAGCATCCTGGCAAATGACGTCACGAGTAGCTTGGACTTGTTGGCCGCCAATGACATTCTTGAAGAGTTTCCAGTTGGCCGTGACAAAGTTGGCCGACATGTGGGGAGCGTAGTAACTCAACAAACGATATTCAACTACAGTTTTCAACGTTTTGACGGAGGTTGCCTTCAAGAGCACCTCGACGCGGTCAAAGAATGTGAGGTCGTACACGATGACTTTGCTCGAGGATGTGAGGTTCTCACAAACGTTGAAGCCGTGTTCGTTGAGTTGCGTCCCGATCGCCAAGGGGTACTTGGCGTTGGCTTGGGCAAACGTCATCGGGTTGTCAGGCGTCGCTTGGGCTTCCAGCAACTCAATCTTGTTCAGCTGGGCGCCCACATAAAATTCAAACTTGACGACGTCGTCGGCCGCAGCCTTGGCGTCAGCCGGCGACTTGCCAGAGAGCGTGAAAAGCGTCGCAATGTACTCGTGGTAGGCCGCGTTGATCTTGGCCCACTTCTCGGGGCTCGAGTAATAATCTTGGTCAATGGGCAGTTCTGGCTGCGACACCCACACAGCATTTCGGGTGGCGTCGGTGCTGTCGGCCATCACGTCCGGCTGACCAAAAATATTCAATCCCTTGCTGCTCAAATTTGAAGCCACGCGCAAGATACTCTCGGGCGAGTTGGCGCCACGGACAACCGCCAAGTCCTTTTGAATCGGTGTCAAGCCCAACGACGCAAGTGTTTTTGTGTCCATGCACGAGGCGTAGAATTCAGACAACTTGGGCTTGTTGGAGGCCAACACCTTCTTGATGACTGCGTCAGTCAACATGGCAACTTTATCGTCGGGGTACGAGATATGCGACTTGGTGGGGGGCAAGACCGCGGTCTTAAGCCAGCCACCGCACGAATATTGCCAAAAGTCTTGGCACGGGTCGGCCGCCGTGTCCATGACCTTGAGCATGTCGGCGGGGAGGTCCGAGATCGAGCCAGCCAACGCCGTGGCAGCGAACAATGAGGCAGTGAGCACCTTGACCATGGTTGGTTCGCCAGAGTAAAATTGGAAATGAAAAGGATGTAGGCATGGGTGTCGATGCGGCAGAGGTGTCAAGGCATAGTGGAGGGGATAGCAGGATTTGTCACGCTGGTGTTTGTTGACGCTCGATAAACACAAGGTCTGATGACCGCCGCAGATGGTCGATCGTGCACGTCCTCAGTTGACAGGACCTCATCGTGTGGTCGAAGAATAGTCGAAAAAGGCGACGTTGAGGCAAGGAGGTGGATGCCGTAAACAAATAGTTCTCGAGTTGATTTCCTGTGGGGAACAGAGTGAGATCGTTCGTGTCGTTGTTTGATTCAACGAATGCACGTTTGTGTTTTTATGTACCGATCAATAAGACCTGCATGAAGAATATTGGTGATGGAAAATTAAGCCGGGCATCAATAAGCGGTGTAATTTCATTGTGTTGAAATGTAGCCCCTTCCGTTTGAATTGTATCGCATGATGTCCCGTGGAGTGAATATCCTTTCGGACGGATACATCCTTCGCGCTTTGCCTCCGCCAAGGTTGTGTCCACAGATTAATATCCACCCCGTCCTCCTCTACTTCGATCTGAAAGAATCCTCGGCTGCCGCATCGTTCAACACAACACCCTCGATTGTTCACCCCCCCGGGCTGTCTCGTTCGACGTTCAATTTAGCCATGGCGAGTCCAGTCCTACGACGACGTGGATTACAATGGATTTGACACGATCCAATTTCCCGAATGACGCTGTCCATGTCACGTACATCGAATTCAACTTCAAAGGCCAACGTCAAGTAACAAACAAAGCCATGCTATTGAACCAAACGCGGATTTCTGGGATCAAATCGTATCAACTCCTTCCCAAAGACCAACTCGAGGCATTGCCGCCATTGTACGTTGGCTGTTTTCCAGCCGATATTGGCTTGGACTTGAAACCTATCTATATGCAACCGGGCGAAGGCATCGCATCTTTGACTTATCCGTGGAACTACAATTTTGCCAATGTAACAAAAAAGGAAATTTTGAAGGAAAGTGTACAACGTGGGTTCAAGACACAGTCCTGGATGGTGAATGGCAAACCAGCATGTATTCGTTGCAAGTTTGGGAAGGTCAAGTCTTTGATTGGGCTCGCTGTGTGGCGCACATAAATCAGATTCATCTGAGACATCAGTCACAAAGACTTTGAATCCGCTTCCATTAAACCTTCCGCAATACCGACCCTTAGAGATGATGACGCCGTCGAAAACAAATTCAGAACTTCGGTAGCCACCATTTGTATCATTCGTATGTATGTCAACCGTTGCTCTGGTTGCCGCGGTAATTGCTTTGCATCGCGGCCGAAAAAATCCAAGCCACTCATGTAGCTCCATCAACTATAGCAACCTCCAATGGCGGCGCGATTTAGATATGTTGTGGTTGGATACCCCTCCGTTACCATTGCAGCACGAATTGGCGATGGGGGCATCTGGGAGGATATTTATCGGAACATTCCTCGACGAACGTGTGGCCATCAAGACGTTTTTACGCGCCACACCAACGGCAGCTGAAGTTCAAGCATTCATTGATGAAATCAACATTTTAGGTCGATTGAAAAGCCCGTTCTTTGTCAGCCTTGAAGGCGCCGCGTGGACGAAGCCAATGAATTTACAAGCTGTGATGGGGTACATGGACATGGCCGACCTTCGCCTCTATCTGGCATCTACGGCGCCCAACACATTTGCATGGAAGGACAAATTGAAGTGCGTTCATAGCATCGCCGAGGGCCTATTTTATTTACACTCGCAGCAGAGCGCTTTGAAGTCAAGTAATGTGCTGTTGGATTCCACGAAGAGTACTAAATTGGCTGTTTTGGGCTCTTCGAAAGATGTAGTTTATGGGGATACGATGAAGGATATACGTTGGCTGTCGACATGTTTTCACCGGGCGTCATCATGTCAGAATAAAGCACCCACCAACTGCCATATTCGTATCAAGAGATAGAGAGCAGCTGCGATTTTTCCGACGAAGCCTTAGTGCGACTGGTAATCTTTCAAAATCTGAGGCCACGTTTTGACCCAAGTTGCCCCGAATGGTTTCGAACACTTGCGTTGAGCTGCATGGAATATCGAACCCCGACGAGCGACCGTCAGCCACCAAAGTTATGTATATTCTCGACATCAATAAAAATAGGAAATGAATATGAAAAATTCTAACCATTTCAAGAAGACCCAACCTCGGATTTGCAATATTATATAGTACTAGTATATTTTTCTCCGCACAACATCCCCTATTCCTCAATTCCAAATCTATTCGACTGTAATCTATTCCCACAAATAGCATTTCTTGGCGGGGTTCATCGGGGCATTAGGCGCACACTTGAACGTACGGGCAAACACATCCGAGTTTTGAACCGCGCCGTTCACACGGTACTTGTTGGGCGGATGCACGTCCAAAAGCTCCGCTTGGAGGCGCGCGTCCGTTCCCTTGGAGCACCAGCTGTGGGCAAAAGAGACGAAAAACATCTTGTCGCCCGTGTCCTCGGTGTACTTGGACGGCTTGGTCTTGAGCAATTCCTTGTACGCACGGTAGGACGACTTGAGCCCGCCGTTGTCAGCAATGGTTTCGCCCAACGTCAACTTGCCGTTGACTTTGCCGAGCGACTTGCCAGGCGTGACTTCACTGAACACTTCCATGGCGCTGTATTGGTCAACGATGCACTGCGACTTGTTGACAAAGGCGGCGTTGACAGCATCGGTCCACCACGGCTTCTTGTTGCCGTTGCCATCAAAGTTGCGACCGCTGTTGTCAAAGCCATGGGTGATTTCATGACCAATGACGGAACCAACGCCACCAAAGTTTTGGGCGGGGTCGTACTCGCCGCCAAAGTAGGGCGGTTGCAACTGCGCCGCAGGGAAGACGATCTTGTTTTCGCGAGGCGAGTAGTAGGCGTTGATCTCCTGCGCCTTCATGTTCCAGAGCTGCTTGTTGACGGGCTTGTCGAATTGAGCCAAGAAGGTCTTGAAGTCGTCCTGTGTCACCTTGATGCGGTTTTCGACGTACTTTTTGGCATCGAACGTCAAGTTGTCGTACGTCTTGGGGTCATGTGCTGAGACACTATTACGCAGTATCCACGACGGTCGGTTAGTCTAGGCCTCAGAACAATACCACTCTCAGGCACATGGTGAAATTTCGTTTCGAAACAAAATGTAAATTGAGGTTTCTCTTCGGTGGAGATAGCTATGACAACGCAGAAGGTATCAGTGGGCCTAACTAAGGTCTTTCATCACTGCCCTTGGTGTGGCTGCGCTCAGAAAGGTGGAAAGAACGTGGGTCGATCTGACCAATCAAAATTCGTTAACATTTTAACCAATGAAAAGCCATTTTTGGGCAAAGAGTGGCATCGTTCTGGGACCTAGTCTAGTATACATCCCCCTCGTGATTCATGTTGCCTGGACTGCCCCGCAAGTGGTGTCGTATCTTCCCACATTGGAATGGATTTCAATCCAGCGGCCACATTTTGGGACCTTTTTCCCGCCACTATTTATGGCTTACAGTATCTCGGTCATGGGCAAAAAAGGTCGCAAAAACGATGGGGCAACATTAAGTATATGTAGTGGACCAACAAAAGATGTCGGCAATAATATACTTGTCATGAAGGCTGCAATCACCTAACCGCGTCGTCGTCGTCACTCATTAAACCAAGAAAATCGTCCTAAATACGAAGTACTAATAGATAGTCTTGTCGGAGTGGGATTTTGAACTTCAAATACAATACTACGTAGTACTTGCCATCGATTCGTCGGGTACCGCGAAGCAGCTTTCGCATTGGCTGGGTGTGATTGAAGGCACAGGTTACCTCAGGTAAAGTTGAACCGCTTTACTAGTATCCTAGGGATAGGGGTCAGACAGCAACACATGTATTTTCCTTGACACTGGCACCGCTTTGCTTGCGCCTTACCGGAACATTCATACTTGTGGGCGCCGACCTTCCTCACAGTTTGCGAACAATACCGCAGTCATGTGGTATTGTTCGCAAACTTTGAGGAAGGTCGGATGAAGTCAATGTTCCAGGTTTAACTCTCAGTTCCCATCGCGATAGCCGAGCAATTTTTGGCCGTGGATGCCAACAACAACGCTGCATGCCATTGAGGAATAAAATACCTGGTTCAGAGCTGATGTCCCGTGGAAAGGATCGCTCAAGACCAAGCCGTCCAAGTACACCGAGGACACGGGCGACAAGATGTTTTTCGTCTCTTTTGCCCACAGCTGGTGCTCCAAGGGAACGGACGCGCGCCTCCAAGCCCAATTGTTGAATGTGCATCCACCCAACAAGTACCGTGTGAACGGCGCGGTTCAAAATTCGGATACTTTTGCCCTACGTTCAAGTGTGCGCCTAATGCCCCCATGAACCCCGCCAAGAAGTGCTATTTGTGGGAATACATAGAAAACTGGCGCATAGATGTGATACTAGTGTGGCATTAATACATATCCATTAACAATTTGCGTTCTAGTGTATGTATATTTTAGTTCAATTTATCGAGGCATAAACGATATTGTTTCGGACGATGTTGGTTCTGCTGGAGATATGAAAGAAGACGAATCATTTTAGTCTTGTTGGGTCATTATTGTGGTCCGTTATCGGATAATCCCGCCCTGCGTTCAACCTTAAAACCAATTTAGACATACTCCGGGAGTACGAATGTTCCTCGAGGGCGTCAACGATGGCATTCCTGCTGTTGTGCTTGCGGGGTAACTGTCGAATATTAAATACTGTGAGTACAAAAATTCCCATAATGAACAACCAAAATGTCCACCAGTGATTAACATTTCATTATTCATTTTTAAAAGATTAATGGAATCTTTTTTAGATTAGTGGAGTCTTTTTTAAAAGATTAATGTATTGTATATATACACATGCCGAGAAGAATTTTTATAAAATTCGGTCGCCAAAATTCACAAAAGGAACATTTTCGGTCACTCACTTGACAAAATCCCTGGTGAGTTATTCTGTTCAAAACATTACTTCAGAACTTGAACATTCACTCTTTGCCATGTGTTGTCCTGGTGAATTGAGTTGGATTATACTGTTTTTTAAGTAAACCCGGCCTAGGGCCGTATACAAGTACCAAGTTGTGGTACCGCTACGCCTATTTTGACGCACCAGCTGGATCTGGGGCGGTTGGCAATCTTCGCATATTTGTCGTGCTGACGCTTCATACTTCGTGCTTCGGCTGAACTTCGTCGAAGTTCAGTCTTCGTATTCGTACGCTGCTCTCCATGTGTTGTCCTGGTTAATTATCCTCTGCTAAAAGTCAATTTGGACAATATTTCTGGTCCCTCGACGAAATAACGTTGTGAGCTATTCTGCGCGAAATTTTTATGTGGGTGCACTTCATGTCACTTTCTCAAATTGCTTCGAACTCCGGAGTATTCAAGTCGGCTGTTTCTGTTCGTCACCGTCTGTTTCAATTATTCAGAAATATTCCCCTCAAACGTGTGACAAACACTCGTGATTGGCCGTGCTCAAAAAGCTGTGCTGGGGACAAGAATGATTGCTGAGGGCTCCGTTGACCATTATCGTGCTATTGGGAGGGTTTTCGGTGTGTTCATTATGAATACATAGCTACTATTGGTTCTCAAGCTTTGGTGGTGGACTGAGTCATTTCTTTTCTCAGTTCAGTTCTGCCTGCAACAAATGACTTCCATTTTTGACGCGATACGAAACAGGCCCGCCAACAAACGAATTTCATCAGATCTAACACAAATTGGGGAATTATCTTCAGCTGTGTATCAAACATCTGAATCGTGTCGTTGCGGCAAGGTGCAATGGATACAACTTCAAGGACCAGCAACGTAACACATGCCTCGCCCTCCACGACCCGAACGCCACCTTTATTCTCTTCATTTTAACATTTACTCCAGAGTACTTCCAACTATGGTCAAGGTATTCACTGCTTCTCTGCTCGCTGCCACGGCGTTGGCTGGCTCGATCTCGGACCTCCCCGCCGACATGCTCAAGGCCATCGACACGGCCGCCGACCCGTGCCAAGACTTTTGGCAATATGCGTGCGGTGGGTGGCTCAAGACCGCCGTCTTGCCTCCCACACGGTCCCAAATCTCGTACCCCGACGACCAGATCACTGAAGTGACGGAAGCTATCATGAAAAAGGTGCTGGCCTCCAACAAGCCCAAGTTGTCTGAATTCTACGGCTCGTGCATGGACACGACGACACTTGCGTCGTTGGGCTTGACGCCCCTCGACAAGGACTTGGCGGTTGTCCGTGGCGCCAACTCGACCCAAGGCCTCTTGCGCACGGTCGCCAACTTGAGCAGCAAGGGCCTGCATATTATTGCTCAGCCGGACGTGATGCCCGACAGCATCGACGCGACTCAAAATGCATTGTGGGTGTACCAACCGGAGATGCCGT